>PVLC010031657.1:0-11239 GCA_004027655.1 Graphiurus murinus
ATAATACTTTATATTCTATAGCTACAATAAAATATAAAACAGAAAGCAGTAGGGTACTTTTTTATATTTTATTCTTAAAATTGATACACTTATTAAATATGATCATCAGCATTGATAACAAATGCTTATGCAAATTCAAATTCTCGATCATTACCATTGGTGAGAAATGTTCATATAAGTAGGTAAAAAAAAAAAAAAAGAATATTTTTTGCAGCCAGTCAAAAAATTATGATAGTTGAAATTATACTTGTTTTCTTATTGACAAATGCAAAATTAAAATTCTCAAAAAGATGAGAATGGATTCTGAATCCAGTCAAATATTTTCCTGATGAACAAGCATGCATTGGCAGGATACCTTAAATACTACTAACAGTGTAGTTAGCAGTAATATATTTGAAGATAGAATTTGGTCCTGACTGCAGGTCCAGTAGGAAGGGACCACTACCTGGCTTCCCTACCACCCCCAGTTGGATCCCTAACTGTGAACTCTTTTCTTTGGGCTGCTAAAGTTGATATCCAACTTGGCCTCTCCTAGAACTACTCTACAGAGCAGTAAGTTCATTATGATGCTTGAAAAAAGACAGATATGTTTTCAGATCCACTCTTCTTGGACAACCTTCATAGGAGCACAGAATAAAAATGCCCGTAATGACAGCAATCACCTAGGAAGTTCTGCACTTCCGGGCCCCACCTGGGTGACACATCAACATCTTTGCTTCCTGCCTATTCAGAAGCTCTGGAATAAAGAAAGTCAAATCCTCAAAAGGGAAACAAGCTAAGCAAGAGAAAAACAAATGAGTATAGCTTGCCAGAAACCAAGGGAAGGTGTGGCCCAGAAAAGCCAGTGCTTGATGATACTCTAAGAAGACAAGGACAGAAAGGTTTCCACAAAGAGGTAATTGGAGGCCTTGCTGGGAATAGTTTTGGTCAAGTGGTAGGAGTTCAAATACCAATTGCCATAGGTTATAGAGAATGGCAGTGGGAAGTGGAGACAGCAGAGGTAGACAACTATTTTGTAAACTTTGCCACTCAATGTCTCTAAGCTTTCCAGATTTATCCTTTTTTTGGTAACACAAGACATATATTAACACCCCCACCCTACTTGATCATTGAGAGGACCAAAAGAATTAATATGAAAGCTTTCTGATATGTATAAAGCACCAAAAATTTATAAATGCATCTATAATCATGTATCTTTAGTTCTAATGAAAGTCTGTGGTTTATCACTCTCTCCCCCAACACACACACACAAGAACCATTTCTTTTTAAATCCGAATGAACTGAAAGCCAATATATTTTATTCTTTTGGTGCTCAGGTGATAATGGAAGTAAATCCCCTAGAATACCATTAAGAAAGGAAATAAAAAATACCCCAAGGAGCTATCTCTCTATAAATTATTGGATTTACTCTCTGAGAAGAAAGTATTTCTTATTAATAGGGAGTCAACTTTGGCAAAATGCTGAGAGGCTGAAAAGAATAATGGTTAATTGTCTGAAATTTGCAGAAAATATAAACTCTAGGAAGATCTAGAAGTAAAGCTTTGAACTGAGTGTAGACTTGGCTGGGCTGGAAAATCATAATGGAAATAGATTACTAGAAGGACCCACCAATGAACCTAGCAGGGATATTCTATATTCAGCAAGAGGGAGATTATATTCTATGAGGAATTGTTCCTAGACCAAAAATACTTGGCTTCCTTTCCTGTCATGTTTTCATGGGAGAGCATTTAAACTGGGTAACAGGTACAGGTTAAATGATACTCAAATATAGCTATAGGTAATTGCAACTCTATACCCTCAAAAACTGGAATTGGATTTACCTTTGAAATCAAATCATTCCACTTTGCCCACATTACTATATTATTACCTATGTAAAGCATTTAGTTGGTGTTTTACTGAAGAAAACATCAATAAGGGAAGGGTATAGCTCAGTGGTCAAGTGCAAGTTTAGCAAGTGCAAGGTACTGGGCTCAATCTCCCAGTGGCAAAAAAAAAGGAAAGAAAAAAATTCAAAACTATTTTCAGTATAAACTAAGACTTACACTATTTTAAACTACTATTTTCATTTTCTGAAAACTAGTGTCAAAGCAAAAACCGTATCAATCAAGGTTAGATAGGTGAGAAAGTCTTGATTTACAGCACTTATAATAGGAAAAAAGTAAGGAGGAGAAAGTAGGGTTTATTTTAAGGGCTAAGGTAAGCTGGTAGAAAAGTACTGGAAGACATTGGGGGAAGACATACATGGTCTCTGTTTGCTAATTGGCTTTATCCAAAGGAAAGATCAACTTCTTATTTTGATGACAGAAGGTAGTTTTGCAACATAAAACAAGGTGCCCAGGAAGTTAGACTCGTACTCTCCCACAAGAACTGGGAGACAGTGGTGCTAACTCCTTTAATGGTTACATTTCAAAGAGATGGCTCCGAGGTCCTTGAGGAAGATATTATTGTAAAACTGGTGAAAGGCTTTTTTAAAAAGAGTTATGAACATCTCAAAAAGAAGAGAGAGAGAGAGAGAGAATTTACAAGTTCTCTAGAGAAAATGCTCTAAGAAAAGAGAGATCAGGGGCCTAGAGTAAAGAAGCAGGTTTAAACAGTCTTTTAACTCTTCCCCGGAGTAGCACATTTAATACTGAATTAATTCTTGTTTAGCCTAATTACTTAGGTGCACATCAAGCTCCACTTTTGATCTCTCTGATGAAAATGTCATCAGACCTCATTGTTGCAAACCTTTGATTAGCACCGTCCAATAGAATATTCCACAATGATGGGATTAAGTGTTTTAACCTTAACTGTCCAATAAAACAGCCACTAGGCATATGTGACTATTGGACACTTAAAATATGGCAACTGTGACTGTGGAACTGAAATTTTAATTATCACTGGCATTTATGGACACTGCTCATTGGAGCATGGTGGTGAGAATAAAGTATGAGAATGTATATGACAATACCAGCAAAATGCCTAGCACAAAGTAAGTAGTCTCTAATGCTAGTTTCTTTTTCAGGCTCCTTCAAGAAGCATACAATGAATTGAACTGTGGCAGTCTTTTTTTTTGGTACTGGTGATTGAACCCAGGGGCATTCAAGTTCTGAGCTACACCCCCAGCCCTATTTTATTTTTGTTTTGAAACAAGGTCTCTTTTAGTTGCAGAAAGCCTCACTAAGTTGCTGAGGCTGGCCTCAAACCTGCAATTCTCCTGTTTCAGCCTCCCAAATACTGGGATCAGTACAATATCAGGTCAGCACAATATCTCTTGTGGGTCCTTGGCTTTTGTGGTGAAAAATTTCAACATGCACCAGATAGGGACAAAGGAAGAAGTTTACTTTAAGGAAAAGGCACAGGTACACAGGGGAAAGGCCGTGGGTCATCTCAGAAGTCTCTAGGAGCGCAGCTGCAAAGAGAGAGAGAGAAAGAGAGATCTCCCCATCCTTTGTATATGGGCTGGCTCAGGGGTCCAGGGCAGGGGAATAGGGAACCTGGGGCAGCATGGGATGTTGGTTCCCCACCACTGAGGTTTTTAAAATAAGTGACAATTTTCTTTCTAGGTAGGGCTCTCAAGGAGTGGAGACAGGAAGTTTCTTCATACAATAGGTGTGACAAAAGGCGAGGCTCTTAGGATTTAATCACTTTAGTAATTTCCAGTATGGAGTCAACCCATTATGAATGGGCCTTGATTTTTAAGGATGAGCAAGCTCTGTTAAAACGAAACCACATTTTCCTTTGCTTCCCAATCTGTCTCCTTTCTGCCTAAATTTTTATTTCTTCTATCTCATCAGAATTATATGAATGCAGCATCACACCTGGCTTGTAGCAGAGTCTTGAAAGCCTAGACTATAACAAACAGGGCCTTGGTAGTGTGGCCATTACAGGAGCAGAAGAGTTCATGTTCCTCGTTATTCCAAGACACAAATGCTCTGGCTATTTTGTGATCTATAGGAAACTACTTAACCTTGGAAATAATCACTTTATTTATATTGACTCAAGCAGAAGTACCAAATTCTAAAATCATATATTGTAAGCATTTGGGTTACCCTTAAGACATTTAATAATCTACTACAGCATGCTGCTGTGGATGTGCTCTTTTCCTTGAAAGAGTTAAAACAAACAAATTCCTTTATAAAGACCAACAAGAACATACTCTAAAGATTCTTTTGATGTAAAGGCATGATTTATAAATGGTATGCTTTCAAAAGAAATTCTCTCAGCTGGATGTGGTGGTGCCAGCCTGTAATACCAGTATTTGAGAGGCTGAGACAGGAGGATCATAGGTTTGAGGTCAGCCTCAGCAATTTAGTGAGACTCTGAGCAACTTATAGAGACCCTGTTTCAAAATAAAAAATAAAAAAGGCTGGGGATGTAGCTCAGAGATAGCATGCCTCTTAGTTCAATCTCTAGTATGAAGGAAGGAAGGAGAAAGGACGGAAGGATTTCTTCTCTGGCAGTGAATTCCTTACAGAAAATGGGATACTCTGGGGAGGGGGTAAGGAAAGAATAGCATACATAATGGAGAAAAGAGCACAATATTGGCAAATGTGTCTTGGCAAAACATGAGGGTCTTGGTACAGTACAATTAGCTTTCATCTGAAATTAAGTTGCTGAAGCTTCAGCCTTCGGGCACTTCACATTTTTGAGCTGTGGGCATCCAGCTGGTTTCTCTTATATCAGATATGCCTTTTTCTCTACTATTAATTACTATCATGTATTTTCACTTGTTTTTTATATTTTCATCTAATTTTTCTCTTAAGAATCATATAGTAACAAGTAGCCTAAGAAACAGAATTTTTATAGTTTGACCAGGATGTTTATATGAATCATTTTTAATGATTTACTCTTTACTTAGGTGTTTGGAACTTCTGGTCTTGGATTCTTCCATGTTGATACTTAAGAATAAGTATATTTTAATTGGTTTGAATAGGGATGTGCTATCTATTCACCTTTTATTGTGAATCTTATGCTAAGCATATATGACTTATTACTTCAGAGATAGAAAGGTTTACTTCATTTAAGCAAAATTGATTAAAACTGTACAATTCACAATAGCAAAGCTATGGAACCAGCAGCCTAGTTGTCTGTCAACAGATGAATACATAAAAAAAATGTGACACACACATATGCACGTACACACACACATATACACACAACACAAATACACATACAGTGGAGTTTTATTCAGCAGACATAAAGAAGAATGAAATGATGTTTTTCGCAGGAGAATGAATGAATCTGGAGAGCATCATAACAACATAAGCAACATAACCCAGACTCAAAAAACCAAGTTTTCGTGTATGTTTTCTCTCACATATAGAAGCTAGAAGAAAAAAATGGATCTAATGAAAGTAGGAGAGAGATAAGTAGGGTAAAGAAAGAGGATCAAGGGGAGGGAGGAAGGAAGGCAAAAGGGAGGTATTGGTAAATGAAATTAACCAAATTATGTCATGAACATGTACAAATATGTCACAATAGACCCCCTATTATGTGCCAATAAGAAATTTTAAAAACTATTCAAGTTTATGCAATGTAGAAATGATAAGATTATAGTTTGCTATTAAAGACCATTAAAGCAAATTCTAGTCACTCATTTAAGATATTTAATTATGTATATATAAAAATATATATATATATTTTTTTCAGTACTAGGGATTGAACCCAGACCTTGTGCATGTTTAGCAAGTGCTTTACCACTGAGTTACATATCCAGCCGTTTTTATTTTATTTCGAGACAGAGTCTTGCTACATTGAAACAGGGTCTTACTAAGTTGTGGAGGGTCTCACTAAATTGCTGAGACTGGCTGTAAACCTGCTATTGCAGGCATGTACCACCATGTCTGGCCCACTCTTAATTTTTTATTTTTTTTTGTATGTGTGTATGTGGTACTGGGGTTTGAACCAAGGAGCATTCTACCTCCAAGCTACACCCCCAGTTCTATTTTTTTTTTTTAATTTTTATTTTGAAACAGGATCTCGCTGGGTTGATGAGAGTTTCACTGGTTGCTGAGGCTGTCCTCAAACCTGTGATCCTCTTGCCTCAGTCTCTTAAGTACTGGGATTACAAGCATGTGCCACCATGCCTGGCTCCATTCCTAATTTTTAAATCAATTAGGAAGCCCAGCATGGTGGCACATGCCTGTAATACAAGTACTTGGGAGGCTGAGACAGGAAGAACACAGACTTAAGGCCAGCCTTAGCAATTTAGTGAGACCCTTAGCAACTTAGGGAGATCTTGTTTCAAAATAAAAAGGGCTGGAGGGGTGTAGCTCAGAGGTAGAATGTCCTGGGTTCAATCCCAAGAACCCCCTCTGCCCAAATCAATTAGAAAGTTAGGTTTACATATACAGTCACCAAATTGAGCACAGACTTTTAAGAGTATTAAATAGGAATTACCTTATTTATCAACATTAAAAAGTCAACCCAAAAAGAATTCATAAAATTGGGAAGTTGAAGCATGATGAATATTTTGGAAAAAGTGTCACAAATTTATTCCCTAGAAGCTATAGTTTATTATTTTACTTTTGTATATATGCTAATCTTATTTAGAATATTTCTGTCTACAAGTCCAAGTGTTATGACTCAAACACATAAGGCAAACATTTATGATTAATAAAATATTCTGGTTTATGCTGACCCTTTAAAAAATTCATTATTTGAGCCGGGCGTGGTGGCTCACGCTTGTAATCCCAGCATTCGGGAGGCTGAGACCGGAGGATCCGGGTTCGCGGCCAGCCTCAGCTACCTAGTGAGGCACTCCGCAACTAAGTGAGACTCGGTTTCAAAATAAAGAATAAAAAACAGGGCTGGGGGTGTAGCTCGGAGGTAGAATGCCCCTGAGTTCAATCCCCAGTACCGCAAAAAAAAAAAAAAAAAAAAAAAAAAATTCATTATTTGATTTAAAAAAAAAAGATTCTAAGCCAGGTGCTGTGGTACATGCCTGTAATCCCAGTACTTGGGAGGCTAAGACAGGAGGATTGCAGGCTCTAGGCCAGATCACAGTAATTTAGCAAAATTCTGTTTCAAAATAAAGAATAAAAAGGGCTGGAAGTATATCTCAGAGGTAGAGCACCCTTGGGTTCAATCCCAGTACTGGAAAAAAAAAAAAAGATTCTGAATATATTCAAGGTGTGAGATAATTAACTCAAATATAACATTTTTATTTTCAAGGGATTTTATCAGCTAATCCTATAAATGCTAACACTGTAATAAGTAGACTAATTCTTTTCAAAAAAATGATCCCTGGGACTCTGCTAGTATCTGCCTCTATTTTCATTGTTTGACTCCCTTTCAGAGTTCATAACAGAAATTTTGCTTAGTCTTAGACACTAGACCAAGCAATTTCACTGTATGATTCGCTTACTCATTAAAAATTTTCCATTTTAAAAGTTTTGCTTTTTCTTTTCTGTGGACTATAGACACTATTGCATTTGAAACACAAGTATTTTTCTGAGCCCACTTTCCATACCATCCAGCTAGGATTAAGGAATAATATCCCAGAAATGGTGTAAGTTCACATTGTTGGGTTTCAAGCAACATTTTAAAGAAAGGTTTCCTTTTTTCTTTGTTACTTTCAAAATAAAGAAATACTTTTTAAGAATTGTTCCTATCCTGTTTGGGTTGCTTCTATCATGGGACCACAGAGTCTTAGAATTGGGTCTAGTCCAACATTCCACTCAAGAATCTATTATTTAGTATAAGCTAGCACCCAAATGGATGGTCATCTAATCTTGGCTTAAAGGCTATCAGTGATGGGAAAATTCATCTTATTAAACCCCTGTTCCATTTATTGTAGAGTAGAAAGCTTACTGACCTTGGGAACAGACGGGATAAATTACGATTCCAGTTCTAGCAACATAAGCGAGCGCAGTTATTTACCTTCTCTGAGTCTTGTCTTCCTTGCCCTGTCTGGCATGTTAGTGCTCAAAAAATAGCTGATGACAAACTGTAAGAAGATAAAACTAGTTAATGTAAAATATGCTCAGTGTTTTGGTTAAACCCAAAGCTGTCTCCCTATAAATTACTTCATTCGGCAACTATTTATAGAAGAACCGTTCATGGTACTGTATATTACTGGGAACAAGACAGATAGAAGTGAATATAGCTTTCAGCATAACTATATTCTAATGAGAAGTAACAGACCATTAGACAATAAATAAATGAAGTTTACAAAAAAATTACTGAATAGATCATGATACCTGTTGTACACAAACTTAAAACAGGGTTATGTTCTAGTTACAGGATGGCCACTTGCATGCTGCTGCTGAAATTCTAACGACAGTTCTAGCCCTCAGACTCTATGATCTCTGGCGTTACCTACAAAGAAAGCTTTCAAATTGTTGAAGGCAGTTATCAGTCAGGTCTTCCTTTAGTTTTTTTGTTTTGTTTTGTTTGTTTGGTTTTTGTTTTTCTTCAAGCTGATTATTACTAGTCTTTCTGACTATTTCTTATGTGACGTAACTTCATAAAAGATTTTTAACTGGGAAGACTCCCATTTTATCAGTGCTGTTTTTAAATATATCCTTAGATAGAAAACAATACAGCAGATGTAGCTCCAATGCTGTGAAATAGTGGAATACAGTGAGACAATATCTTGTCCCTTTGGATTCTCTAATTCACCCATGGTACGTAAGCTCACTTTATCTTTTTTGGTAGTCCAATTAAAGACAATAGCCCAATACTGACTAAGTTGTCATAAAATAAAAGTACCGAGTCCTCTCCACAGGAACTCCTAATTAATTGAGCATATACATGTTTGCTTTTGAAACAGAACCTTACTCTTTCTCTCTTTCTTCTTCTTTTTTTTTTTTTTCTTTTTTTCTTAGTAGAGATATTCTACCCCCGAGCTACATCTCTGGCCTTTCTATTTTGAAACAGGGTCTTGCTAGGTTGTTGAGAATCTTACTACATCACTGAGGCTGTTCTTGAAGCTCTGATCCTCCTATTTCAACCTCCCAAGTACTAGGATTACAGATGTGTGCCACCATGCCCAATTTAAATTTACTTTTATTACAGTTTATCTTGTTAGTTTCAGTTTGCCTGTGGAAGGATTTTTTAACTTAATTCTTTCCTATACTATGCCAACTATTTGATCAATCTCCATGTCATTCATAATTTTCGTTAATAGACTGCTAGGACTGTGAAGTGGACATTTCAGCAAATACAAAAATATTCCAGCCAGGCATGGTTTTCACATGCTTGGAATCCCAATACTTGGGAGGCTGAGGCAGGAAGGTCACAGGTTCAAGGGCAGCCTCAACAACTTAGTGAGGCCCTCTGTAACTTAATGAGACCCTGTTTCAAAATAAAAAAGAATAAAATCAGACTAGGGTGAAGCTCAGAGGTAGAATGCCCTTGGGTTCCATCCCCAGTACCTAAATAAATAAATAAATAAATAAATAAATAAATAAATAAATAAATAATCAGAGTCTTGGTAAAGTATTCAAGAAATAAGGAGCCAGGAGGAGTGGTGGCCCACGCTTGTAATACCAGCATTTGGGAAGCTGAGACCAGAAGATCCGGGTTCGCGGCCAGCCTCAGCTACCTAGTGAGGCCCTCCGCAACTCAGTGAAACCCTGTTTCAAAATAAAAAAGAATAAAAAATAGGGCTGGGGGTATAGCTTGGAGGTAGAATGCCCCTGAGTTCAAGCCCCAGTACTGCAAAAAAAAAAAAAAGAAAGAAATAAGGAGTATGTTTAGTGGTAGAGTGCTTGCTTAGCATGTTAGAGGCCCCAGGTTTGATCCTAAGCACTATATACCCATGCACAAACACACACAAACCCCAAACAATATATAAAAATTATAATTTATATATATATGTACATATATATATTTATCATGAGAAAGAAAAGCCATGCTACTGCCAGGTGTGGTAGAGCACACCTGTAAATCCAGCACCTTGGGAGTCTGAGGCAGGAGGGTCACAAGTTTGAGACCAGCCTGGGCAATTTAGAAAGACCCTGTCTCATAATAAAAATTAAAAGTGGCTGGGGAAAATGTTCAGTGGCAGAGCATTTGCCTGGCATGTTTGAGACCCTGGGTTCAATCTCTAGTACCGCTAAAACAATAAAAGGAGAGAGAAAGAGAAAGGAAGGAAAGAAAAGGCATGCTACTACAGATGGTCCCTCCCTTCCACCACCACCACTACCTTTCTATAATAAGTGTGAAAGGAAAATGACAATGATATATAGCCTATGTCATTCTATTAGGAACTTCCTTCCAGGCCAAATCAGGACTGATAACTTATTATACGGCTGTTAACTTAAATCCAATTCTACCTAGACAAAAGTAACACACTAGTAGTTGTAGTAATATATCATGGTATCAACATAATGTTCTAAAAGGATTTAGACCTTTGATTCTCTGTCCTCTTATCTGTTATATTCTCAAAAAAAAAATATTGGTAGAATTTTCTTTTCTCTCTACTTCTCAAGTACAAAAGTGCTCTTTGCCCAGGAACTCATATAAATAATGATTAACTGTTTGAAGCAGTGAAGCATAAAAATATAATATTCTTTTCTGCTACAGTGGATGTTTAAAAATCTAAACAAAAGTGTTTAGAATGAAACTTTGAATCTTGGCCTAAAATGAATACTCAAGGGACCAAGAACACATTTCTGAGTGTGGGGAAGCATTTGTCTTTGAGAGAAATTCAGAACAACAACAACAACAGAAAATATTTTGCCTGGTGTGGGCAGAGAATGAGCCCTTATTCAGAGGAAAAAGGTTACATGATATAATTATCTCAATATAATATACACATAAAGCACATTGACCTTGAGAAGTTCTCTTCTATTTTAATTTGTATCTATCCTTTTATTTCCCTGGAGATCTGACATGAGACTCCGATCCGTGTGTGTGTGTGTGTGTGTGTGTGTGTGTGTGTGTGTGTGTGTGTGTGTTTAATTTAGCTTACACCTGATCTGTATCTTTTCTTCTAAAGCTTGTCAGCAACAAAGGCAAAAGCAGAGGTCATCTCCTTTATAAGAGTTCTTTTCTCTCCATTTTCCAGCTCTCTACGCTGACCTCCTGGTAAGAACTGAGCTGGAACAAAACAGGTGGTGCTGTTGAGTCTTAGATCAGGAAAAAGGGAGAGGTCTGAGATAAAGTATGATACTTGTTGATAAAACACTGATGAGTCTTCCTTTGAAAGAATAGATATGGTCTTGATGAAGACATTTATTTGGATCATATCTCATATCAATGACATTCGTTGATTTAGATGGAGATCTAAGAAAGTAAGATGTCAGTTATC
>PVLC010031658.1:0-18650 GCA_004027655.1 Graphiurus murinus
GGGAGAGAGGGGAGAGGGGAGAGGGGAGAGGGGAGAGAGGAGAGAGGAGAGAGGAGAGAGAGAATTTGTTTTTTTTTTCCTAATTGCAAACCCAAAGGCAAATAAATTTGATCAAGTTACTAACTTCTTAAAGTTTAAGCCTCTAAGTTTTTTGAGAGGAGAAAGGGAATATTAACTTTATCATTAAGCTAAAATGCCCCTCTTTCACTCAGCTCTGCAAGGTTGTTCAGTAATAATTAACTGCAGTTAATTAATTATCACCTTTCACCTGAAAAATGATAACTTGGTGAAAGCCCAAGGAATGGGTCAGGCTATTTCTATTCATTTCAACCATCACCAAAAAGACAAAATAATTTATTTTATTTTGGTGTTTTATTGAACAAAGATCACCTCAGACTCCATCTTTGGAAAAGCAGCACTATGTTAAATTGTATATTATAGACTTCAAATTAAATTGCCCATAAAAATCAATATTACCAACACTACAGTGTAGCGGTTTATTCATGCCACTTTTTTAAACTCACCCCACATTAATGTGCTAATGTGATGGAAAAATAGAGAATTGTCACATGCCTTCCCAGAGCTTTTTCTCCAATTGCTTATATGTGTATTTTTTAAATGACTAGAAGACTCACTTTTCATCAGCTAAGGCATTCCCTGCCAAAAGAAACGATATCATCATTAACTAATTACAACTAAACAATAGCATTGCACATTTTGACAGGGGAACATGCGTTCTATTAAGACTTGAAAGCTCAAAAAAAAAGGAGAATAAGAAAACTAATCCTTTCACAAGCTCCTCAAATGCCATGATAGAATATAAATGCTTTGAGGATTTTCAACCAACAATGTGTCTTCCTTTTTCTCTCTTGCCCCACCATAAAAAGAGGCATGTGAATTTGTACCAAAATACTAAACTAATCCAACTGACTTTTGCTGATATTGTCCAGTCATAGATCATAGAATCTACTGACAGCCGCTGTTTCAACTTGCTGAAATCATCAATTTGGGTTGTTTGTCTCCTTACCAATGAAGCAGCAAGACATATGTGGTACCTTTCAAATGTGCAAAGAATAAAGAAAATCAAGAGAAGAAATACAGTGTTTTAAAATGTAATCTAGTTCATTCAAAAACCCAAAAGCAAAACACAAAGCCATGTCTGAAACGGTGCAATGTCAATATCTTCAACTTAACTGAAAAATATTAGAAGGCTGAATATAAATTAGTGTTTTATAGCTTCTTACAAAGTGACTCAAATATTTTAGCTAAATCATTGTGTCTTATTCTTCCCAATATCTTCATATGCATTCTACCAAAATTATTCTGAAAAGAAAAAGAAAGAGGGTGGGGGGATTTGCTTTCTAAATCCTGCTGTTTAGTAAGGAAATAGACAATTTAAAAAATTGTTCCACAGTTTTGTATAGAATGTAGACTGATAAAGCCCATATAATGTCACAACAAAAGGAATCAGTACACATCAAGCATTAAAGCTAATTATAGGATATTTAGCTTTTTTTTAAACTTACTTTTGTAACTTGAAGCCATTTTCCCCCTAATTCTAGTATCTTGAAGTTTTATTTGAAAAAATGTATAAGACTGGCCAGTGTATTACTTGAAAAATGAAGAAAAGGTGGGTGTATCAAAGGCAATTAAGAGGTTTTACACTAAACATTGGGAGCCAGTAGTGATAATATAAGAAAAGCAGTAAGTTAAAAGATACTTCCTGTTTGCAACTTGGGTAAGAAATGATAAAATTTGTTTAAAAAAATGCACTTTGTTTTTGTTGTTGGAGACCAATGAATCATTGCTTAGCATAACCAAAAGGGAACCTACAAGGAAAAAATGTTAACATCAGAAGGTGGCATGTGAGCCATACATTAATGGATGGTATTAGTATTGTAAATCACACACACACACACACACACACACACACACACACACACACATTTGTAGAAAAAAAAGAAAACTTAAATTATTTACCTTTCTAGTTCAGCACAAATGTCCTAGAGCTAATTATCATGAGATATTGCCTGGAAATTAACCAGTCATGTTGCTTCTATCTCCAGATTTACAATTAGTAATGCTATTAATGTGGCTCCTGTAAACTTAGCGTTACTAATTATATTGCTATGAACTGATGGTGTTAAAAATAGCAAGAGCCATCAACTACCAATTAATGCTTAATGAGAGCATATAAACCTTGGCATTGTAATGAATTTCAAAATTATTGTTGCTCGCGTTCCTTTTGTCATGGTGCAAAAATGGGTGTAACCAGTAACCGCTAAAGAAGGGCATTGATTGAAAACATGGTCACCAGACATCATTGCATAAAAATCTGAAAAAAAAATAAATGGCTCCTTGAAGAAAGATACACATATATGTGAGTGTGACTACATTGTATATGAATGTATACACTAGTGTAATATTATATGTAATTAAATATATTATAATTAAATATATAATCTATAAGTATGTATTACATATGATCAAATATATATGCATGTGTGTTTATACAAATATATTCCACTTCAACCTCATATTCAACACATAGATTTTTGGAAAGATTGTTTTCTAGTAATACAATATTTTAAAAATTGAGGTATAATTTGTGAAGATGTTTAAAATTCATAAATGAAAAAGAAAAAGTTTTTTCCAATGATAACTTTTTATGGAAGAATCAACAAATTATTGCTCCTAGAATTTATATAAGGCACACTATCTCAGAATTCCAAATGTAAGAGAGGAATATCCCATATTAGGTAGGTTAAGCTAAGTTATGCTGCAGTAACAAACATCCACCAATGGTTTAACATACAAAAATATATTTCTAGCTCACACTACAGTTTGGCACAGTCATTCAAGGATGACTGCTCTGTTAGGGACTGCAGCTACTCAGGAACTCAGGCTCAAAGACTTGTCATCTTGTGATGTGCTTTCATTATTCCTCAGAGAGAACTTGGAAAATTGTGACTTATCTTACTTGATATTACATTTCATTGAAAAAAAGAAGTCACATGATTGTGTCTAAGTTCAAAAGGATGGTTGGGGATTTAGCTCAGTGACAGAGTGCTTGCCTGTCACATGCAAAGCCCTGGGTTGACCCTACAAAAAAGGAATAAAAAAAAAAAGTGAGATAAGTTCAAAATGATGGAGAATGATATCCAGAAAGAGAACTGAAATGCTTGTTCCATAGCTGATTTAGCACTTTCATGCTGTATAGCAAAGACTGTCTAAAATAAACAACTTTACTGGGGCACTTCCTAGTAGTGGGAGAACATTGGTAAAACACTAATACATCTTTCTGAGTCTTCAGAAATAGGTTCTTTGACTTTGTCACTCAAAAAGCTATTTCTTATAATGGGCTAGTGGTATTTCCCTAGAAACACACAGTATTACAGTCGATTGAATCCAAATTTACCTTCTCAATTTGTACTTTAGGATTTTATCTTGGCAGCAGCATTTTCAGTCTTTTGTCCTAGCCAAAACAATAGTGGATTTCAAGAATAGGAAAGAATAGGAGTCATCATAGAATGGAGTAAGGAAAAGAGGAATTTACGTGTGTGTGTGTGTGTGTGTGTGTGTGTGTGTGTGTAAGTGTATCTTCAAGCTAGTACAAAAATGTGCTTCAGGGCATCCACACTAACAGTGGCAGACACTACAGAGTGTTGGAGATCAGAATATGTCACTCCAAAAAACAACCGGGAAGAAGTTCAGGACATGCTTCTGCAAACTGTATCAATATGTCGCTTTGTTGTATCAATTATTTTGAGGTAAAGGCACTTGAAAAACAGCAAATCCTGGAAGGGGCTTTCTTTGAACCCCCCCTTATCTAAGTAAAGACAGATCCCCAGAAGGATCTCAGTTGCCATAAATCCTCTCCCCAGGAGGTTCATAAGCCAGGGAAGATTGACTAAGTACAGGAATGCCAACTAGAAGTCAGCATCATGCTTAAATGAAGTTTGTCACGTATGATGATATCTTCCATCTATTCACCTAAGGAGCTCATTCATCTTTCCTAAAAATCATTTACTGTCCTCTAAATGACCTGTGTCTCTCTCCCTTTCTTCTATTAAGAAGTGATATAAGCTCTCAAATTTTACAACATTTGGATGTACTATTTTCCCTACAATGCTCCTGTGCATAAAATGATAAAAAATAATGTTCTCCTATTTATCTACCTGTGGCCAGTTTTTTTCATAAATCCAACTATTGAACCTAGGAAGATAAAATATTTCTTCCCCTATAGAAGACTAAAAGAGACACTAAAGAAGACTTACAGGATTTAACCACAATGCTTACATATCTCCACTTTATATACAGGAAAGGATAAAATACATCAGTACTAAAGTAAGGGCACACAGCAGGGTCGAAGGCTACCTCACAGCAAGGGGTCCAGCGAGGTCCAATAGTTCTCCCTGTTTGGAGCAATTCTAAAAGCACTTTCTCTTTCAGGTCAGGATTCTTCAAAATGTGCATGCAACAGCTCAGAAATAGTAACCCAAAATGAGTCTTGGTTGGGTCTCTTCCTCCACTGGTTAAGTAGGTACGGTACTGCCTATGACAAGCCCCAATGGCAGAGGCCACCAACATTTCATCCAAAATAGTACAAACCATCAATCTTGCTGTTAACAATGACCTATACTAATGAGATGGTACAAAATAATGCCATGAAACTTGTCTAGAAACCACGGTTATAAAACAATTCTAACTATGCCTTGTTTCATGTCATAACCAAAAGTCAGTGACATTGAATATTTCTCTTCTCAATCATCTCAGAGCAATCCCAGACTACATGGTGGAAGCCCTCATAGTATAACATTCAAATAAATTTCCCCAAAACTAAGGATATGAAATTAGAAGGACATCTACACTAAATAATAAGTCAATTCACAATATTGAAGTTTCAAGATAAACATACCTCTGGGCCAGAGGACATATGTGAACTGCCTACAGTTATTTATTTCCAACTGTGGTCCACCCCCTATTCCAACTCTCCCTAAAACCTATTGACTGTTACTCTTGCGCTGACACATTAAAACTGAGGATGATGTGTTTGGGGAATACTTTTTTCCAGTTACTGTCTGGGCATGGAGCATATTGTTCCACAACTTAGAGCCTGAAGACAACCATTCCACTGTGTTTGATGGATTTATGCCTCAGGATTTGGGAAGAGTAAATCATAGTGGAATATCTCCTCCACTCTGTCTGTAGCACTTGCTGGAAGGACATGAAAACTGGGAAGAGGACCATCTCAAGGGCTCTTTCATTCATATGTCTGAAATCAGCTACCTGTGAGTCACACGGGGGCTTTGCTCAGCAAGGACACCTACGGAGAGCACCGACCCCTCCCTCTGTGGCCACTTCTTCACAGAAGGTAGCCTCCAGTTTCTTACATGGAACATTGGAGCTACAAATGTTCAAAGAGATAGAAAGAAAAGTATAAGTTTTTCTGAATTCTGGAAACTGGTCTAGTAAAACTTCCACTATGTTGTTGGTCAAACAGTCTCAGGACCTAACATCCAAGAGAGGGACAGAAGATAGAATGAATATCTCAATTGAAGGAATATCAAAGCACTGTGGGAGGAGGGGGTATTGAGGCAGGGAAGAGCAACTAGGAACAGGAAGGGTTAAAAGAGACCATCTGTATAGGGAATATAAATAGGGAAGTTTAATAAATACAGGGATAACAGTATGAGCTAACACAAACCTTCAGCCCCAAAAGTGATCAAAGGGAAAAGGATGAGGGTGGTGCCAGGAGATTAGAAGAACCCACTGACTTTTGTAATAGAGATTCAAATTAATGATTGAAATTGGGCAAAAGATCCAATTCTGACCAATCACAAAAGAGCAGATGGGGGAGCACAAGAAGGAATAAAAGCTCACCTCCTATGAACTTCAAGGGTTATTCTCTTGCGAGGACCCCTCCCAACCCCATGTTAAGAGGGAACTGTTTTTGTCTTCTATCCTTCCTTGGCTTAAAATAAATCTTTATACCATATACCCACAATTCTATAGTCTACCAATTAATTCTTCAATTTCTCAGACAAGAATCCAATTCTTATTGGGGAGAAACTTTGCATCACTATATTTTAAAACTGTGGCATCTGTCTACAATAAAATGTTTTCAGTGTTTGGCTTCAGGTCTGAGACTTGTATTTTATATTTCTAGGTACTTGGTATAAGATCAGTATACTTGCTTTCTTTGGAAGTTTGCTTGTGACACTCTCCCTGAGAGCATGCTGGGCTAGCCACTGCTCACTGAATCTCTGCACAGGTATCTGTGTCTTTTATCATTAAAGAAAATAGATGCATTTGGAATATTTATATTGATGTCTTTCTGTCCACCACAGTACTACATTACTGTCAGGGCCATGCATTTATGAAGTGAACTTCTAAGAACATATAAACAATGTGGTTTATTTTCTAAGCTGAACAAATAGTAATTTTTAAAAAGCCATTTGTTTTCTCATTGGCAATATTCTTGTTTTCATGCACATGACTCAAAAATTATATTTACAACTAGGATGTGATATTCACAATATTTAACTGCACGTATGTCTTTGGCATGGACTCATCAGAACAGATGCCATCCATAAACAACTGAGTGGCAGTCAAATATGAGTCCTATTTATAACCAGTCCTATTTATGAAATGAAAAATTTAAAAGTGCATCAATAAGTCACTGGTATAGAAATGCTTCTCTGACAGATCTTCAAATGGCCAAAAGATGTTGCTAACGTAAATAATTTATTGTGCTAAAGACTTGTCTCCTCCCTTAGCATTTTCCATACAAATCACAACGCACTCTCAAACAGCTGAGGGAAATACAGCAGACTCAATGTACTTAAAATTAGAAATTCCAGCATTATTAACCTATTTGTTTGCACATGCATTTTATCTCATCCTGTTTTATGTAAACTTTGAAGAGACCATATAACCCATTTAATAAGAACTTCACTGCTTAAAAACATATCTTGAAAACATATTGGATAAAGGTGGCATAACTTGAAGCAAATATATTTGTGTTTCACTAAGAAATATAATCTATTAAGAACCATGGTTAAATGTCCTAATTTTACTTATTATTGGCCATGTAAAGCCAATTCAAATGATGCTCAGCTAAGGC
Source organism: Graphiurus murinus (assembly GCA_004027655.1). Classification (NCBI taxonomy): domain Eukaryota; kingdom Metazoa; phylum Chordata; class Mammalia; order Rodentia; family Gliridae; genus Graphiurus; species Graphiurus murinus. The sequence goes on from PVLC010031658.1 coordinate 7,127, forward strand.
AATAAAATATCTTTACAAATATTTTTATAATTTTGTTAATTCAGTCAAACCATGCCTTTAATTTTCACCTGCATTATTTCACTGTATAACTAGGAAAATTTTGAAACCAAAACCACTGGAACTTAGTTTTCAAAAAGGAAAAATAATATAATTAATTATGTTTTTACTTTCATTTGTATTTTCGCCCAATTAAAAAAAAAATCCCTTGATCACGTCATCACATAAACACTAGAGATAATTAAAATAATGGATTTTTTTTAATGTAACAAAGTTAAACTTACTCAAGAATTACAGAAAAATATTTTATACTGTATGAAAGAGAATTTCTCAATTAATTGGGTAGGTGTATATAGCTAAATATTTTTACTATATTTCTTTTGAAATGTAACTATTAGATATATGTTAAATCCTATGCATCTACAGCAAACCCCTATATTATTAAATGTATCTGTCCTTAACAGATATCTCAGGCTCATGTTAATGCACTTTATTACAATTTTATATGTTTTATTCATGTTATAAACTACCTTTTTAATCTATTGACATTTCTATTTCCATATTACTTTGTACTTCCATATTATTTATCACAGAACTTTTTATATTCATTACCTGTCAGTGGGGTTTTTGATCAAATTCGCCCGTTAAAATATGGTGTGGCCCTCCTTAAAATATGTGTGACTTTATAATTTTAAAATTTACATCTTAGTGTACACGTATATCCCTATCATTCTGAACTACATTGTGACGTGAGACTACAATGTACCAGTAAAAGTATGTATAAAAACTATATATAAAATTATATAGTTTGCCTGACTCCTTAAACATAAGAAATCTAAAGAAGATGCGCACTGCCATACTGGATATCTTTGGCATGACACCTGGGTGGAATTCCACATTGGCTTCATAGACCTATCCCACTTTAATTCATATGTATGTATATGCCAGTAAATGTTCATGATCAGAAAGAAGATGATGTGCATTATATTCTCATTTTACATCCACTTTTCAAATAGATCATGTGTAATGGAGGAGTCATACCAATAAAGAGAATCTATACGTAATAATACAAAATATTTATCTTTGCCAATTGTTCCTGTTTCTATCCGACCAAACTATCCCCAAGATGGTTAATAAACAGCAAAATGGACAGACTAAAAGGTCACAACCTTGCCTTGGCCAGACGCTAGAGGAAGTGTTAATGAGCACAGAATTAGCCCAAAGTTGGCAGCAGTTAGATGGAACAGAAGCAGGGGGTCCCGTGGACAATTCGCAAGCTTAATCAGCTTCTGAGTAATTGGAAGTAGGCCACCATCATTTTAAACTTAGTTACATTCCAGTATCTGAGTCTCTCCAGAACACCTTTGAAAGACATTGAATAATATCTATTTCTAATTCTGCCATTCAAGTAAGTCCACATATTAAACCTGAAAGACATTATAACAATTTTTAAAAGCCAATAGAAATTCAAAAGCACACCCTCTAAGTGTACTTAAAGATATGCCAGGATTATCCAAGGTTTAAGGAATACTGGGATGATGAAGACAAATTTTCTTTTTTCCTGGCACATATGTTCTGGTGGCAAAGACCTACAATAAACAAGCAATAAAGGTACCTCGCACATCATTCTATTGCTGACCAATAAAATTAGAAACAGTGGTTATAGCAGCATATGAACTCGACTGAGGAGGAAGTGGAGGATTCATAGAGACAAGAAACACACACTACTCTTCCAGAATATTTTGTTTGCAATTTCTTAATCATGATTTACCCTCCTGATTACTACTAACTTTTCCCACTCTTCTCTCTCCTCACGTAGTAGAGAAATCCTTCTAAATGATTATTTAAATACACATTTGCCCTGCGCTATCATCTAATGAACTAGCTACTGGTGTGAACAACTTTGAAGACCATCTGTTTCCAGCCCGCATACCTCTGACTCCTCAGGCCGCCTTCTCATCTACCACATCCACTCCTGCACCGAGTTCCTGGCCTCTGTTTATTTCAACCCAACATATTTTTGGAAACTCAGCTTAAGTACTACCTCCAGCTTTCTCCAACAAGGTGACACAGATAAGAGATGAACTTTGAAGTCAAACTCCCACAGTGGAAAGCCACTTAGTCTCTCTGACACTCAGTTTTCTTATCTGTCAAATGGAATGAAAGTTCATTATGAACTCAAGAAGATAAGAAGACTACTCAGCCAGGTCATCTTTGTTATCTTCATTTATTTTGCATTTATTGGCATAATGATATTTTTATCTTCACTTTTCTAATAATGTTAATAATACTTATTAATTCTGGCTTCCAAGCAAAATTGCTAGTTCTGTGAGGAAATAAGCTATATATCTCATTTGTGTTGTCGTTCCTATTACAGGACTGGAGACATTATAAATGCTCAGAAAAAAATGTATTCATGAATTAATAATACAGATTTCCAATAAATAAAAAGGAATGATTGAAGAACTAATGATTTCAATATAGTACAAAATCACTTCATCATAAGCATTACTGGCTAGCCAGGAAATCCAGCTATGACAAAGCATATTAAATAATAGAAGCAAAATAATTTAAATAAAAGACTACCTTATTAGTAATTGAATGTTCCCTAAAATTTAATTTCTGTATGTTCAAGAAAAAGGAAAAGTATTCATATAGGAAACATAGAAGAAATAGATTCAAAGCATTAAACATTTACTATTTTGACATGAGACTAAACAGACCCATTATAAATTCTCACATTTAACCTGAAGAATGTATACTTGAAAAAAACATGGGTTCTCTATAAAAGGTGGTCACTCTCTCTACAGGCACAATTCAAAAACCAAGTGTGGTCCAGTGGTGCACACCTGTAAACCTTGCTACTCAGGAGGCTGTGGTGGGAGGGAGGGGGAAGGTTACAAATATAATAAATAAATAAATACATAAGTAAATAAACTGAGCTGGGTGTGTAGCTCAGTGGTAGAGTGCCTAGGTCCAATCTCCAGTAATGGGAAAAAAAAATAAAAAAACATATCAAGATTCTGTGTTTATGTATCTAGGAAAAAAACACAACTAAAAAAAAGTTAAATATGTTGACTTTTCTAGTTTCTAAAAGGTAAGCAATATCTGTTCATTCTAGTACTCCTAGATTATATTTATTTAACTAGCACAATGAGCAAATGGTTGGTTTAAGTTTGGAATATTAACATATCATCCCGAGGGTTTCATTTCTAAATGTACTATTTTTTCCTAAAAGGAAATAAAATCTTACAAAATTTGAAAAAAAAAAAGATGAAAGCATGTCTTACCAAGTAAAAGTGTGTTACATGTCCTCTCACCCCCCATTTCTGCTGGGATAGTATAAATGTGTTTCCCATTTCATATTTAGTAAAAAAGTGCAAAACACAATCTAATGAAGTTTGAGGCTATCTTATTCAAATAGTGATTTAGAGAAGGCTGCAAAGAGCCCTGCGCAACATCAAACACCAGGCGGTGTCAGCGGGGGACTGTTTTGTCTCTAAGTTCGAATTAGATATTACTTGACAAATATGTGTTTATCAGATTAGGAGACAAAATCCTACCTCCATGATCCTTGAATCCATTTCTCTGGCTATCAGGACAACAGGTGCTTGATATGCTTGAGTTCATAAGAAATGACACAGCCTCCCTCTCATAACATTTCCCAGCAAACTCTTCAGGCATTTGTAATATCTTATTTGCAGTAATTATTTATGGAAGATTCAATATAACATTGGTGATTGGTGGTTATCTATTTCTGGCTTGAAAATACCAGAATCTGAGGTCAAATTCTGATTTTTGTATTTGCCAGCTCTCTTACTTAAAATAAGTTGACTTCTCCAGGTCTTTTTTTTTTTTTTTTTTTATCATTTGTAAAATGACGTTAATGATAATCCCTCATAGAAATGTTGGAAGAGAAGCTGGGCGTGGTGGTGCATGCTTATAATCCTAGTCCTTGGGAGGCTGAGACAGAAGTATTACAAGTTCGAGGCCAGCCTCAGCTATTTAGTGAGGCTCTTCACAACTTAATGAGACCCTGTTTCAAAATAAAGAATAAAAAAATGGAGCTGGGGGTGTAGCTCGGAAATAGAATGCCCCTGGGTTCAATCCCCAGTACTGGAAAAAAAAATTGGAAAAATTAAGTGCTCAATATATACTAGTAACTGTTAAAATCACCTGCTCCTTGGCCCCAATACTGAAAACCTTAGGAATGTGGATAGCATTTCCTTTTATATCTGTTCTAGTACCTGGCAGAGTATCTGACATATAACATAGATATAATAAACATTGATTGAATAAATTAAATTTCACATGAAGTTGGAAGTTGAATGCAAAATATTAATGTATACTAACATACCTGCAAGATGCCAAAAACTTTTCAGGGTGCCATATCATTCTAAGTTATTGATCAGGATGAAGAGAGAGACAAACTTAATGAAATAGGGGTTCTACTATAACTTTACTTTGGAAATTTGGCCAAGATTGTACTAAATTTCAAGTCTACACATATAAGTCTCATTACATGCACATTTCATAATTCTCATATGCTATTCTAATGAATGAGATAATTCAATTTATTACTTTTCAAAATTTATCCAGGTTATTAAACAAAACTCATTTTAAGTTGTGAGAAAAATAACATAAGGTGGAAGGGAAGCAACATTATCTCAATAGATTATAAAGAAGTCTCATATGGATGAGTTACTGAGTTCTCAAATATTACGTTGAGAAATAAAAATGAAACTGAAAATGATAATTATCTCCTGCACTTAAAAATAGATATAATTTAACATTGTGTTCATATAATTTGCCATGTAGTCATTCAACAGATATTTTTCTAAGGTATTTTTGTAGACTGACCCTATCCATACAATAGCTACTAGCCACATGTGACTATTTCAATTTACGTTTACATTAATTAAAATTAAAAATTCAGTCCCTTGACCACAGGCGTCACATTTCAATTGCTCAATAGCTACATGTGGCTAATGACCACTATATTGGACAGAGTAGGATACACTTCTACCATCACAGAAAGTTCTACAACACAAGAACTCCCCTAGACGGTTTGGAAATGTGAAAAGAGATTCCTGGAACCAAAGAACTGGATATGCTGGAGAAGAGACAGGAGCAAAAACTATCACTTCAATATAGTACAGGAAAGACTGTAGATTAAGATTTGAGCTGAATTTCGGAGTCAGTAATATTTCATTTGCAAGAATTAGATGGCTTTAATTTGCTCACATATGTAGCAGTATTCTTAGAGCTGTGATTTTAGGATTCTAGGAAAGTGAAGGTTTATAATGTAATATTTCTTCCTACTTTATAAAAGTTCTTGTGCTTTGACGGGAAACAATTCAGGTGCTTCATTTTAAGATGATTGATACTTGATGATTTCTAAATAACTCCAGTTTGCTGAACAGTCCAGAAATGAAGTACTTCTAAGTGACTTTATACTCAAAATTGTTTTTTTGAGATTTTGCATTTAACCTAGTTCAAGTTAGTAAATGATAAATATAATGTGTTAAATATAAAACCAACCTGGATTTCAGCTATGGATTTAGCTTATAGAATTATTTCCTGAGATAAATGCATTTATATTGAAGAGTACAAAAACATTATTTGGGGTTTTTTTTGTTTGTTTGTTTGTTTCAGGTCTTATTCATCATATTTCTGTATTGTTTTTCATCTTTCTTGAATCATAAACACAGCTTATATATCAGGCTGTGAGTTTCAAATGCCCGAGAGGCTCCTGCACTTGCCTATGACACTCCGCAGCCTTGCTAACAAGCTCTTACGAGTGTGATGCAAAGGGCCTCATAGATGTCCCAGGAGGTGTAGTATCTCACCAACACAAGGTGGTGCTCTGTTCTTAAGAAACAGCCTGTTAGATTTGCTTCTGGGAAGCAGAGGTCAAACATCCTCAGAGCTTGGCCAAATTCTTGAAGGTTTTAAAAACGTTAATGTGTAGTTCTGACATGAAAACCTTATGCTCGCCACTTAGAAGCCATTCTCAGAAAGCCCCACTAATCATAATCCCAACCACTTGCGAGGATCCAGTTGGTGTCACTGCACTCCAGGGTCCTCATTGTGATGGCAGTCAGCCTTGGGTCTCTCACTGATTGCTCCTTTTCATTTTCTCTGTTTGTGATTTCTTGTGATCACATAGTTTCTTACACATTTCTTTGGGTTGTCTCAAGCCTCTTGTTTCTATGAATTGAATAGAATTTTCCCAGAGAAAACCTTCCAAGTTGACCTCCAAATGTTTAGAATGACTTTGACTCTCTTTCAGCAAACCAATTGATCAGTTAACCATTCTTTACATGGGTGTGCTTCTTATATAACTATGAATATATATGTATATATATATATGTGTGCATATCTATTTATACATAGATGTATAGATATATACACATTTAGATACACATACATATATACATATATACATATGTGTATATATATATGTATATACACACAATTGTATATTTACAAATTTACCTAATGAAAATGCCAGTCCCAATATCATGTACAGGGAAGAAGGGGAGTGAGGGGGGAGCTGGGGGAAGCTCACCAAGTGTTGCATGCATATATGTCACTATCACTAAGAATTACATTATGATGTAAGACAACAATGCACCAATAAAAGTGTTTATTAAAAAAAAAAAACTCTACTTCCACCCTTCCTCTGGGGAAACTCTGACAGCATAATTTGAAACTGTGACTTAGGCTGCATTAACTACATTTAAATAATCCTGATGGCTGCTGGAGAGAAAGTAGGCAAGTATTGCATTCCATCTAACAATAATTTTTTTAATAGGAGAATAACTACATGTAGTTTCAAATATGCTTATAATATAAAATGCAAATTCTTTACATAGATATCTATTTAGATCTGCATATGTATATTGCTAGATGGAACTAAAGGTTTAATCCTGGCCTTATGTAATTCCACATTTGCCAAACCAGACAATAAAATGGATTCTGCCACCCTTTGCCACCAGTTCGGTCTATACTTATTTCTAGTATTTCTCAGAGAAACACTCCATACCACTTTAAATATCTGGAATTTGACCTCAAAATTAGTTTACACCATATTCCTCTATTCTGAATCTCATGAAAACACTAATTTTGGTAAAAAACATTTCTAAAAACTCTCAAGGAATCAGACTGGGAGAGATTGCATGTTTCTCAAATGTTTTAAAATCCCAAAACAAACAAACAAAATTTAAGAAAAGAGATGAGGTTGCGCTTGTTTTAAAGCGTGCTCTGTAGGCCCCCCTCTAATGAAAGCTTGCTGATGACATGACAATGCCGGGGCTTCAGCTTCTCGAAGAACATGTTGTCTGGTTACAATAGCATTTCTATATTCGAATTAATTAAAAACGGAAACGTGGATAGCATTAGCTTTGAAATTAAAGAGCCCCCCTAACGGGGGAGCTAATTACTGAATTCACTCTGGCAGTCTGTTTTACCAGTGAAAATTTAGGTTATCAAATTGAACAATATGTACTCAGGACAAGCAGTGGAAACCAGGGCATCCGTGGACAGAGCGTGGAGAACCGGCGGAGCCCGTACTGCGCCAGACCCCATATTAGTCTTTTGTTAGAAAGGATTATTATTGTTAATATTGTCACCTTTATGACAAAGGTTCTAATATGAAGAGTACTTGGAATTCTTAAAAAGCTTCCATTAGTCTCTTCAGTACCCTACTTCTGACTTCCATTAAGGTATCTTTCCCACTGTGTGATTAGGCGGCTCCACCGGAAGCCATAATCTGGATGTGCTGAGGGAGATTTAGGGAGTAAATTTTTCCATAAGCTTGAAAGACAAAATGGGAATCTATTTGGGCTTCAGTATAAAAACGTTTTCTTTTTTTTTTTGTTTTCTTTTTGAGGTTTCATTTTCTGAGTAGAAGTTTGTAGTGAACAAAGTCCATGTTCGTAGTATGTGCTTTTCAAATACCACACACACACACACACACACACACTCTCGTGAGCGTGCGTGTGTACATACACAAACACACACCTATGTATTCAGTCTCCATAGAGCTAGCAGAAAGCAAGAGATGATTAGGGAAAAGTTGTCTGTCTCTGTTATGTTATTTAAATAATGGTAAGTATAGCAATAATATTCATGGCCATTTAAAAATAAAGTAAGCCAGGCATGATGACACACGCTTGCAATCCTAGCACTTGGGGGGCTGAGACAGGAGGATCATAGTTTAAAAGAGAGTCCCAGCAACTTAGCAAGACCCTCAGCTATTTAACAAGACTCTGCTTCAAGATAAAAAATTTAAAAAGGCCAGAGGTGTAACTCAGAGGAATCCCCAGGATCAAAAGTAATTAATTAATTAATTAGTTAAATAATTAAAAATAAAAATCAAGTAGCCATTACTGTTTTTGTCTTGCTGAAGCACTAAGATTCTCAAGAAGCAGAAAGAAGCCTTTTAGCATTGCATCATCCATGCAGTGAGAGTTGATACTGGTTGGTCTGATGATGCAAATCTTCCAAATGAAGATCCAAGTCATGCCCCTAAATCTTGATTCTCTGTGTGGAAAATGCTGGCCTGGAGGCATCTCTAAAAATGAAAGTTAGTGTTTGATGTTCTTGATAGAGCTGTGTGCTGCAGACACGGAGTCTCTTAGCTACTTTGGGGGTCACCCTGATTACCTGGCTCTACCTCTCATGACCCATCTTGGGATGATGTCTCAATTTCTCCCTAAGAGGGGACGAGGAAGCATGGCTTAGTGCATTCCCCACAGCATTTTGATCCTGCTCTCCTTTCATGCTCCTCACTATTCTGAGAGCTTCCAGCCATATTGCTCTGTGTGGTGCCAAATCTCCTTGCACTGCTTTTTAGATTCTTACATCATAATGGGCTAATAAGGTCTTCAATATGGCATGTATCTGCCACTGTTTAGGTGAGATAAATTATTTGTAAGGTATATAAAACCTGCATTTTTCTATTTTACTCCAAATTCCCTATACTATTAATATTCTAGAACTGAAAAATTAGAAGTTGGCTATTTACTGTTGTACTTTGCGCCACAGACGTGTGGAATATTAATATATAACAATTACAATTTTTTTATGGTACTGAGTATTGAACTCAATTTTATTTTTACTTTAAGACAGGGTCCCGCTAATTTGCTAGAAGTCTCACTAAGTTGCTGAGACTGTTCTTGAACCTCCAATCCTCCTGTCTCAGCTCCCCAAGTACTGGGATTATGGGTGTGCACCACCATGCCTAACAATTACAAATTTTAAGTCCTTTATTTTACCTATAAGAGATAGGTCTGGAGAAGTGCAGTCATTTTTTTAAGAGCTCATAATTGAGAAATAATGAGGTTTCAGCCTTAGTAAACAGGAAAATGGAAACCTTATTAAGGTATGAAATCTGGGATCTATACCTTAATGGGTTAAAAACAAAGGGATCATGTGCACCCTGATGAAAACAAGGCAGGAGCTGTTCCACAAAGTCAGAGCCAGAATTTCTTGGTTCCCACAACCACAAATGATGTCCCACAAATTCCTTAATTTATGTTATTAAGAATATGTCTACAACATGCTTAAAATTAGCAGTGCCCTTCTCCTGACTTAAAAAAAAAAATCAAGTTTAATGATAAACAAAACCAAAGAAAAGTAAGCCAACAGACAAATAAAACTTAGAACATGACCTATTAGGTTAGGTAAAACATGATATGAATTATTTTCTCACTGCTATAATTTTAAAATGATAAAGTTATCCGATCACATAAGAAAGCAAAATAAGAACTGAAAGAAGCTGGGCGTGGTGACTCAGGCCTGTAATCCCAGGACTTGGGAGGCTAAGACAGGAGGATCACAGGTTTGACGCCTGTGTATGGTAAAAAGCTGAGGATATAGATCAGAGGGGCATATAATGCCCTGGTGCATTATACGTGGACACAATAGTGAGAATCAAAGTAATATATTTACATATGCACAAACATTATTTGGTCTGTTACCTTCCAAGGACCTCCCCTTCCCCTCTCCTCCTCCCTCCGCCAATTCTTTTCTAGTACTCTTCCTCTCCTGTTTTCATGAGTTCAGTCCCCCATGGATTTGCTGGACACACTACAAATAGCAGCTCTCATGAGTTGGAACCACAGCCTGTGTCCTGCTTCCGTGGAATCACATACCCAAATAGCTGGATCTACCCATCTGGGGTTGTGGTGGGCCTGCCCTCACACCTCTGCCAGGCATTGTCCTACTGGAGGCCCTCTGTGGTGGCCTCATCCCCATGACAGTTCTATCCTCTCGCCCTGTGGTTCAGTGGCATCCTTTGAAACCTAGGTGGAGGCAGCTACATCCTCACAGATTTTCAGGCACAGCATACACTGCACCGAGGCCTTCTGGAGCTGCATTGGGGATAGCCAAGGACAGGAAGGATGGAGCCCAAAGACAAGAGTCCTCTGCGGGAGCTGGTGTCAGGCAGAGGCAGTCCCTACTTTGAAGTTGTTCTATTCGCCAGGCCCTAGAACTCTAAGCCTATGGTGGAAGGAACAGCCTCGGTGATCTAGAAATCTAGAATGTGTGTTTGGGTCATTCTTTTTTTTTTTTTTTTTTTCTCTCTTTTTGGACAACAGATCCTGGTTACTGTTCAGATGACCAAGGAATTTTCCCATTTCCCATTGTCTTGATGAATGGTGCTTAGCTTCCACCGTGATGGCATGGCGGATCCATACTAATCACTTTATGAAATGATGACTTGGCCACATCCTTCTTCTCTTCCAAACAGGCTTTCTCAGTTTTTCCAAGGTGGATTGGCTGAAAATATTTTAAAATGTTAGTGTCTGTTTTTTTATAATTGGTGCATTATAAATATATATGAGAGTGAGATTCAAAGTAGTATATTTACATATGCACATAACATTATTTGGTTTGTTACTTTCCAAGTTCCTTCTTTTTCCTTCTCCTCCTCCCTCTGCCAATCCTTTTCTAGTAACCTAATTGTCTCTCCTCTGATATCATAATGTCCTTTCTTTCCTTCCTTCCTTCCTTCCTTCTTTCCTTCCTTCCTTCCTTCCTTCCTTCCTTCCTTCCTTCCTTCCTTCTTTCCTTCCTTCCTTCCTTCCTTCCTTCCTTCCTTCTTTCCTTCCTTCCTTCCTTCCTTCTTCCCACCCTCCCTCCCTCCCTTTCTCTTTCTTTCTTTCTTCTTTCTCCTTCTAGCTTCCACATATGAGAGAAATATGTGACCCTTGATTTTCTGAGTCTGGCTTATCTCATTTAGCATGGTGTACTTTATTCATTTTTCAAATGACATAATTTTGATTTTCCTTATGGCTGAGTAAAACTCCATTGTATGTATATACTGTTAGCGAGTAACTCACGGAAGGACCAGCGGGGAGTTGCGAACAAAATTTATTTCAGATTCGAATCTGGGCCCCCGCCATGCCCCAAACAACAGCGGGACCGGCAGAGACCCCGAAACTAGTGATCATTAACATTATATACACAAAAGGGGGGTGGATTCGTGATCTTTACATTGATTGGCTAGTGCACAGTG
>PVLC010031659.1:0-18649 GCA_004027655.1 Graphiurus murinus
GGTTCTACAGTAGGCCTGGGTTCTTATTAAACATCTAATGATTACTTGTCTCAGAATCATAATACACCAGTGCTTGTCATATCGTGAGAAAAATAAGGCATCAGCGTGATGCTTGGTGCCTGAGAACAGTGCGAGTAGCAGTTTTCCCTCCTGAGCTCAACCAGAGCAACTTCTGCAGAGGGGGACACACAGCAAACATTGCAAAAGAGGCAGTCATTGAGCTCTGGGGGGTTTTGTAGAGCATTTGCATATTATCACACTTTAGAAAACTCATCTTGGTTGGATCCTGGTTTAAAAAAAGAAAAGAAAGGAAATATTTTAGGAACAACTGAAGAAATTTTGGTGTTGGTTACATATATGATAGGAAGGGTTTTTCTTTATGGAGGTGATTTCAATGCTGAGGCTGTACAGGCAGATGTCCTTGTTTGTAGGATTTGCCTGCTTAGGTATTTAGGGCTGAAGTGACTGTGTCTCCCACGTACTTTCAAATGACTCCAGGAATCAGCGGTCAGAGTTACAGCAACTAGGACAGAATGCTTATGGTGCCTGTAGGTGGGGCGTATGAGAATATTTGTTGTCCTTTCAAATATTGTGTGTAATGAGCATTTTTCAGATTGCAAAGTGGAGGGAGGGACGCAAACATTGGGGGATCAAGGAGCTAAGGCATAAAGGGGATCACCGAGCTGACAGTCACGAGAACAAGGAGGAAGAAAAGGGGCGAGGGTTTTCGTTTCTCTCTGCTACTTCTGCTAGTTGGTGAGATTTATTCATGGTCATGTATGCCTTGAAGCGGCTTCTGACCTCATTTTTTTAAATTTATAAAGGCGTCTGCTAGCACCAAGCTCAGCCCTGACTTTCGCATGGGCCATCTGTTTGATTTACCACCAGGAAATACCAGTTCAGGATCCCAGGAAAAGGCAAATGAAACCGGGGAAGCTAGCCGGACCCAGTTAGAGGCCACAGGAAATTTGTGAGCGGCCCCAACACACCAGGCTGGCTACCCTCTCCCCATGGGGGGAGGCTAGCCTTCTGCTTCAGGTGTTCTTAGAGGAAAACAAAACAAAACAACCAAAACCAATAATATAGCTGGGTGTGTTGGCTCACGCCTGTAATTCCAATACTTGGGAGGCTGAGACAGGAGGATCTCAAATTTGAGGACAGCCTCAAGAATACATCAAGACTCTCAGCAAACTAATAGGACCCTGTTTCAAAAAATACAAAAGTGCTGGGGGCATAGCTGGGAGATAGAATGCTCCTGGGTTCAATCTCTAGTACTGCTCCCCCAACACACACACACACACACACAGTGATTTTTCTCTGTGCTCAGTTTAAGAGAAATGTCTCAAATCCAACACCTCTGATGGTCACTGCCTTCTCATGTTTGAACAGAGGCAGGGGACTGGAGGGGGGAGAATTTACTAGTAGGTAAATAAAGCATTAGGTCATCAAAATGACATAGCCAATTTTTCCACGAAGCCACAAGAAAAAGACCTTCTTCGTACAATTAACATCATCTCCCATTACTCTTTGGCCTAAAACTCGTAAGTGACTTTGTCTTGTACTTAAGATTCAAACTCTCAGCTCTGACCCACAAGACCTGGAAAGTTGCGTCACGCCCACTCCAACAACCTCGCGACCTCTCACCCTGCCCTTGGCTGCATGATCCAGCCATACACAGCAGAGTTTGTGAGTCAGGTTGTAAAGAAACCGAGGTGCACCTCGGATCCAAGGCAGGGCAAGTCAGCCTCTACCATCCTGGACTTCAACCCCAGCCCTTGTTCCCATTCCCAGGTCCTGCTGTAACTCAAGGGCCAAGAAGACCCACCATCACCACCCCCTGAAGCATTTTCCCCTTCCTTCCACAGTGCCTGAAATTCCATTAGGGACTCCCTTTTGGTTTGAAATGGTATCCTGATCTTTAAATGCTAAGGCTGCCGAGACAGGGTGGGAGAGAGGGATTACTGAGAGAGGCAGGACTTTCGTGGCTCCTTTGAGAAGTAGGACAGTTGTTTGGGGGGACGGCAGAGAAACTAAAACCAGCCCTCCCCCCCAAAAAAAAACCCTTTTTAAATCATATTAAAATAGAAGCTGCATATTGCACATGGTAAGATGTCGATAGTATATGCTACGTGGTAAAAATAGATTACAGATTCTTACTTTAAAATATGTGCTTGAATATTCTGTGCAAAGAAGAAACTGGCAGTATAACTCCTAAAAGGTTGTCAGGTTGATGTCTGTAGGGTAGAATTATACCTTATTTTCCTTTAAAAAAAAATGTAAGCCAGGCATGGTGGCGCACGCTTGTAATCCCAGTACTTGGGAGGCTGAGACAGGAGGATCCCAGTTCACGGCCAGGCTCAGCTACTTAGTGAGACCCTCCACAACTTAGTGAGACCCTGTTTCAAAATAAAGATTAAAAATAGGACTGGGGATGTAGCTCAGAGGTATAATGCCCTTGGGTTCAATCCCTAGTACCACAAAAAAAAAAAAAAAAATGTAAGAGCCAGGTATGGTGGTACATGCCTGTAATCCTAGTACTTGGGAGGCTGAAACAGGAGGATCACAGGTTTGAGGACAGCCTTAGCAGTGTAGTGAGACTCTCAGCAAACTGGTGAGACCCTGTTTCAAAACAAAAAACAAAAAGGGCTAGGTTGTAGCTTGGAGGTAGAATGCCCCTGGGTTCAATCTTACCTATTTTTGTTGTTGTTGTTCTGGGAATGGAATCTAGGGGCATTTTACCTCCAAGGTATACCCTTAGCCCTTTTTGTTTTTTTATTTTTTGAAACACGGTCTCACTAAGTTGCTGAAGCTAGCCTTCAACCTGAAATCATCCTGTCTCAGCCTCCTAAATATTGGGATTACAGGTGTGCGCCACCACCTATATTTTCTTTCCAAAATGAACACAAAGACTTGAACAATATAAACAAAAGGATCTAGAGTAGGTCTTCTTTTTTTTTTTAAACATATCTGCTAAGTTAATGGTTTTTCGGAGGGCCACCTTTGCCTAGAGACAGAATTAGGTATTGGATATGCATTTCCAGAAGAAATTGACCTATGTCAAGTAACACACACAAAGTAACCATAATATTGTCATTGATGGTGATGGTTCTTGGAAATGAAGCAAACCTGCAGCCCCACGCCATCGCCCTCGCCTGGCTCGAGACAGCCATCCATGAGCCTGACGCAGTGTGACAGTCCTCTTCCAAAGCAACTGCGGCCTCTCCCAGGCTGACACCTGGCACCTCAGGGCACCACTACCAAATATGGTACCGCCAGGCAAATCATGAACCTGTCTCGAGACCCCCGAGGCCCGTCGCTCCTTCTTTGGCAGTAGCATCATAATATGTAGTTTTCAAAGAACAAAGTAGATCATTTGAAGAAAAAAAAAAAGGAAAAAAATTATCCTAAGCGGAGACTGAAGTCTATGTTATGTTTGGCACCTACAAGGATGCAATGTCCTAGGCAATACACTCTGCAGAAGCCATGCACAGCAGCCCCGGGGGGTTCTTCTTTGTCATCTTTGCTGGAGATTAACTCCCCTCCCCACAAAACCATGAAGCACAAACCCTGACTAGATGGCACCCGGAGGGGCAGGGAGTGTAGCTCCGTGGTAGAACCTACCATGCACGCAGACCCGGCTTCCATCCCCAGCACCAAAAAGTAAATAAATTAATTGAAAAAGATGGGATCATCAGCTCCCAGTGAGAGCTGCAGTGAGACCCCTGGAAATGGCCCTGTTGTCTGAACATTTTAGCTACTGGAGTTGGTATCTGAAATATCCACTTCTGCTTAGCCAGACACGCAGACCAATACGGCCAGGCACAGGACACTACCCGGATGCATGAGGTGGTTCTTTTTCTTTCTTTCTTTCTTTTTTTTTTTTTTGTGGCACTAGAGATTGAACTCAGGGGCATTCTACCTCCGAGCTATACCCCCAGTCCTATTTTTTATTCTTTATTTTGAAACCGGGTCTCACTAAGTTGCAGAATGCCTCACTAGGTAGCTGAGGCTGGCCACGAACCCGGATCCTCCGGTCTTAGCCTCCCAAATGCTGGGATTACAAGTGTGCACCACCACGCCCAGCTAGGTGGTTCTTTTTCAAGGCAGTGTGGTAGAAGGAAGATTAGGGGTCTCTGCACACACATGGATTTCCTTGTCTTTGGGGTCAGTTGCCTTCCTTGTGCTAGTTCCCAAGTTCAGATCTGCACCACTGACACAGACCTTCTATCTAGTTGCCTTTTGGGTATGTTTCCTGTCCAGAGACATCAGAAGTTTACCTTGCGTGCATCTGATATCAGCGCCCTGCTTCCTGCAAACACGCCACATCCTCTGACTCTGCGAATAGAAAGAACTCAGCAGAGTGAGCAGCCTCTCACCCAGCGCCTCTGTGTCCAGACGTCTGGCCTACTGCACTTATTCTTTCTGTCCCCCTGGCCCCAACTCCCTTGCTTGGACTATTCTAACCCCCTTTCCTCCCCTACTCCTTTCTCTCTTTCCAGCCAGAAGGCGAGGATCTTATTACACACTTTCCTGATTGAAACCATCAGGGAAGTGTCCAAGTACACGGTGAGGCTTACAAGATCCTTCCTGGGCTGCCTCCCTCCCGCTGCTCTTTCCTGTCTCACATTCCTTCCCCGGCACTGCAAGCAGAAGGCGGTCTTGGCCCTCAGCCCCAGGCCCATGCTGCTCTCTCTCGCTTTGGGCCTTCGCAGGTGCCCTTCCCACTCACCTGTCTAATTCTTACCTTGATTCAGGCCTCTGCTCAGCAGTCCCTTCTCCAGGAAGCCTTCCCTATCACCCTCCCCAGAGCCTGAATCAGTTGTCCACGCCCACCTTAATTTTAGCTCTTACCCATGTATTTGTTCTCCTTGGCATCCTGAGTGGTGCAGACCAAGTATCGGGTCTGCCTCATATGCTATTGTATCTCTGGCACCTTGCAGAGAATTCCGAGTTTAATGGGGGTCGACTGTTTCTTATGGGAATGGATGACTTAGTTTCTGCTCAGGCTCTATCCTGGTTAGAATGAAAGTATTCAGGCATTGGTACTTTTTTGCTTGATCTCCAGACCCAATAACTGGGTTGTCAGATTCTTCTCCCTGGCCTCTCCTATCAGATAAAATGCAGGTCCCAGGCGCAGTGCTCTCTCCAGGAAAACTCTCTCAATTAGTGTTGGCAGGAGATGTGGACCACTGCCCTGCCTGCAGATGGGACAGCCCGCGATTCTGCTGGAGAACCAGGGCAGTGACCCACATATCATGGGCATTCTACCTCTAAGCTACTCCCCCAGCTCTTTTTAATTTTTTTGTTTTGTTTTGAAACAAGGTCTTGCTATGTTGCTGAGAATCTCACTAAGTTGCTGAGGCTGGTTGTGAACCTGTGATCCTCCTGTCTCAGCCTCCGAGGTACTGGGATTATAAGCCTGTGCCACCCCACCCAGCTAGGTCACTTTTTTTTTTTTTTAATTTTAAAGAATGTTAGTTGTCATGTCCAAAAAAACCAGTAAATCAACAAACAGTACAATACTATCAGACATGAGTAAGTTTAAAAGGTATCTCAGGTGGTGAAAGTTTAAGTGATTTTCTCTTATTTCTATTTTTGATCATTTTGCATTTCCCATATGTATGTATAATGAGGGGAGGAATATTTCAAGCTTCCTTAGTGTGCTTTCTGTTGCTATAACTGAATCCTTAAGTCTAGGCAGATTATATTTAAATAATAATTCATTTCTTACAGTTCTGCAGGCTGGGAATTCAAAGGGAAAGGGGCCACTTCTGGTGAGGGTCTCCTTGCTTGTGGGGACTCTGCAGAATATTGATGTGGCGTGGTACAGGGCATCACATAGCAAGGGGCTTGATTAAAGAGACAAAGCCAGGCCAGGGTGTAGCTCAGTGGTAGAGCACCTGTCTAGCACGTGCCAAATCCTGAGTTCAATCCCCAGCACCAGAAAGAAGGAAGGAGACAGCCAAACTGGCGTTTTATAACAGATTCATTCTTTAGATAACCCATCATTCCATTAAAACATGGATGGATTAACCTGTTCACCAGCACATAAGACCCAGTCAACTCCCCAAAATTCAACCTCAAAATACCATTAACATATGACCTTTGGCTTTTTTGGTAGTGCTGGGGATTAAACCAGGGTCTCATACATGCCAGGCAAGTGCTGTATGAGCTACATCCCCAGCCCATAACTTTGGGGATTAAGTTTCAACATGAGTTTTACTGGAGCCATCCAGACCACAGAACTTCCCAAAGTTTGGCTGCATGGGAAAACACTGGGTGTTGAAACCAGGTGGCCCTGGGCCTAACTGTCAGCTTTGCTGTTACTTAATACCTGTGTGAACTTGGTCAGAAGACATCACCTCACTGACTACCTCTATGTCGTGTCCCCTGGATGGGGACAGTAAGAACTACCTCCCAGGAATGCTCTAAAACAAAAAGCAGACATCAGGTATCAGGCACCTGGCACATAGTTAAAGAACTCGTTGCTTCTGCTTCTCTGAAGAACAGAGTAATTATATTGTTATAGACTCTGATCCAGGGAAGGTTGGTTGGAGGCCATTTCATCCAACCTCTTCATTTTCGTCCATCTAAATTGTTCTTAGTTGCACATGGTAACAAATCAAAGACTATAAGTGAGTTTATGATGACGAACATCCTTCTGGGCTTCCCTACACCACTCCCCACCTGCATCCCGGTCCCCAAGGAAGCCTGACCTTATCACTTCTCTTCCCAGTTCTTCTCATTATCTCTACGGTACGCAATACACGACAATTTCTATTTCCTGATTAACAACTAAAGGTGATATTTATTGACTCCCTAGTTGGAAAGATGAGACTTTTAGCTCATTTATCTCCTTCCTCCCTCTTCCTCTCAGTATTTGATTATAGCACCTATTACTTCTCTTGTTTCCTCCTGTAATCCTGGATAATGTATTTAGACCTTAACTGCTTCTTTTAGTAATACAATTTAGTATCTGCCTCTTTTCCATGAAAGACCAACCGACTGAAGAAATTAACACTTCTGAAGCTTCTACTTCCCCTTAGCTATGCTTTTTTTTTTTTAAATTGGTGCATTATAATCATACATCTTTGTGAGGTACAAGCTGGTAGAGGCATACATGCACACATCTCTCATTTAACCCTTACCCAATTTCCACCCCGTTCCCTCCCTCTCCTTCCTTCTCAAGTTCAGTTTAGTGATTGACTTTGATATGTTTGTGAAAGTACATCATGTCCATTAGGGTGTTTCCCTACCCCCGCCCCCCCAAAAACTAAGATGAGCAAAGAAGGTGACTTAACCATTAGCTACATTTTTATATCATCATAGCTATGTTTTTAAATAACATTTGTATTTTGTTTGGCATCTGTGATGTGTACTTAAGTGTAGCCTGAAACACCAAATACAAACAAGTACAATGTGCCTGAAGCCTATGCAAATATTGTTCCTTGTAGACCAAGTGACATGTTAAGATTTCATTTCCAGCCAGGCGTGGTGGTGCACACTTGTAATCCCAGCATTTGGGAAGCTGAGACCAGAGGATCCAGATTCGCAGCCAGCCTCAGCTACTTAGTGAGGCCTTCCGCAACTTAGTGAGACCCTGTTTCAAAAAATAAAGAATAAAAAATAGGGCTGGGGGTATAGCTCGGAGGTAGAATGGCCCTGAGTTCAATCTCCAGTACCGCCAAAAAAAAAAAAAGATTTCATTTCCTTCTCTGATTTCAGCACCAGGACTCCAAATAAGCATCTTAGTTTAAAATTAAGAGGAATGAGTTGCTTTCAGGGCTTTTTCCCCCTTCCCAAACTTAAGTTTTTTAAGCAACATATGTTCAAAAACTGTAGCTAGTAAATATATACAAGTAGGAAAGAACAGAGGGTGGGGAGTATGACAGAAATTTTAAAGCACCTGGAAATCCCATGACACGGAACATTTGCTAAAAATATTTCAAGCCTGGCGTGGTGGTGCATAACTGTAATCACAATACTTAGGAAGCTAAGACAGGAGGATTATGGGTTTGAGGCCAGTGCATGATAACTTAGCAAGACCCTGTTTCAAAATTTAAAAGAATAAAATAAAAAGAGCTGAGAATGTACCTTGGAGTAGAATACCTCTCAGTTCAATTTCCAGTACCAATAAGTAAATGAATAAATTTCATGTACTTCCTACAGAGTTAGCCAATAAAGTTGAAAATAGAATAATTTACACTTTAATAAAGAGAAATGGCCAGGGCTATGGAGGAAGACCTAAGATAGGAAAGTTTCTGTTCAAAGTTTTAATTCTTGTACGTGCTGGGATAGTCAACTTTTTATCCACATGATTATTAGGCATTTACTCTCCATCAGCCACAGTGCTTACTTTGAAGAATAAAATATAGTAAAAAGTGGGCACTGTCCCTGCCATTCTAGAAGTTAGATGCCAGGGGAGAAAGGTAGGTATTAGTCCAGCAGTCACATGCAGAAGTGTATAATAGAGACTGAGCTCAAATGCTAAAGAAGAAAACAATTTGATTCTTTGAGGACAGTTAACGAAGGAACTCACACGTGCAGGGAGGTATTGAGGAGGTCGGAGAACTGTTCTTGAAAAAGTGATTTAATTGAGATCTGAAAGAAGGTAATTTGCTGAACAAAGGAGTGAGAAAGAAGAGGAGGAATCAGGAAGCATTCGGAAGGAAAGCCAAGCTTCCATGATAGGCGCACAGATGCCTGTTCAAGTTCAAATGACAAAAAGCTGCTTCGGCTGGACCACAGCTCAGGGAGAGACAGGGGGAACACAAGAGGGAAAGGGACCAATCCAGGCTTCTAAGGCCAAGTAAAGACTTTTTTTTCTAGTGGGGGTGCCTGGTAGGTCTCAGGCAGAGGAGATGCTCCCATGGAAATTCTGTAACCGTGAATAATTAGGCGAGAGGGAGGCCAGCCATTAGCAAGGTTCTCACAGTGGAAGATGTTTTATATCCCCCACCCAGGCCTCTGGGTTGGTACCAGTGGCAGTGGTCTCAGCTAATGAATACCAAACAAAGGCCTTCCACAAAGGTGTGGCAGTTTGTGTGTGTGGCCACCTTGTTAGGCAATTGACCACCAAGCCCTCTGGGACCTTCCAGGAACCCACAATCTTTTCTCCTTAACCACCTTCATGGACAAATAGCATTACAAAAGTACAGAACCTGGAGGAAGCACCCCCAAAGAACCTCTGGGCCTGTGGTTTAAAACCTTGGCGTATTCAAAGCAGGTAAAGGCAGCACTCTTCCCTCCCCAGAAGAAACGTGAAGTAGTGGCTCACTGTGCAAAATGAACAAGCAATGGCATTGCTCTTGGAGAGGACCTGGAGCCGCCTTCTCCTTCCTATCCTCAGGAGTGGCTCCCAAGATCACTTTGCCCACGTTAACAGAAAGCCAGTAGTTCACACAATGGACAACCTTCTTATCATAAAGCATTTCCAGGAGCAACCAAAAGTTTTGGAAGGGAGAGAGATGGGAAAACTTGGCAGTGGGCTATATGTATTAGACATCTTCTTGCCACAACTTAATCTTTAGTAGCTCCCCATTACATTTACAATAAAATCTAAACAATGCCAGGCCTACAAGGCCCCACATGATTTGGTTGCTCCCTACCTTTAGGGCCTCATACTGTGTACTATCTATGATTCACATCATCACTAGATTCCAGCTTGTTCCCTGCCCCAGGGCCTTTGAACTAGAAGCTCCTTACCTCCATTCTTTATTCAGATGTCACTCCCTCCTAAAGATTTTTCTTTACCATCCTCCTCGCTACAGCCTATTACCCTATTTTTTAAATCACTACTTGAAATCTTCCCATTTGTTTATTTGTTTATGTATGTCTCTATTGACTAGAATTTAAATTCCATGAGGGCAAAGATGTAGTCTAACTTGTTCAACATCATATCTGCAAAGTCTAGAATAGTACCTGGTGCTTAATAAGTACTTGCTGGATGAATGTGTAGATGGATGTAATACCATTCTCATACTTGCAAGGTTGTCATGTGGACAAATTAATTGTTCATCCAAGAAACATTTCCAGGGTCGGAAATACTCATTTAATAATTATTGAGAAACTGGTATGTGCTATGCATATAATAATAAGTTATTACTGGGAATGAGACGAAAACTGAGACATCATTCCTCATTTTAAACTCATGATGTTGTGGTGCAGAAAGAACCAAGAGATATGAGAACCAACAGGTCATAGGCTAGCTGGTTTTAGGAGGTGAAGAAGAAAAAGAAAATGAGCCCGAGGTTTAGGCTTGGACAGATGAGGTGAAAGTGCCATCCAGTGACCAAGGACCCCCAAGTGACAAGGGGCCAAGCTCAGCTTGAGAACTGTCAAGCTGTGGAATATCCAGGAGGGGACACCCAGCAAGGGGTTGAGGATCAAAGTCTGGAGCTTGGTAGGAAAATCTAGATGGAAATACCGACTCAGCGGGTCACAGGCAGTGAGCAGTGTCTCAAATCATAGGAACAGGCGGGATAAACCAGGTGGCTAGAGGAAAAAGAAAACCAACATTTAAGGGCTGGTCAAAAGTAGAACCTGAAAAGATACTAAAAATGAGAAGTGCAAATAATGGACCCACATAAAAACCATTATCACTGTAGTGGGAGAGAGCAGTGCCTAATACTTTAGAGATGTCATGCAGGGTGAGAACTGAAGCATCCACTGAACACAGTGGCAAAGCCATCCTTAGCAATCTTTGCTAAAGCCAGTGTGCCACGGTGTGGTATGGCTGGTCAAGGGATTTCTGTTTGCTGTGGATGGAAGTAATGAGAGATGTGGACATGCCTGCAAGGTGCTCAGCCTTAAAGGAAGAAGAGAAATAGAAGGGTAGCTGAAGATGCCAGCCAGAAAAATACATTCAGCGGTGTTTTATAGGACAAAACAAAGATCTAGGGTATACACTACTGGGAAGCAGCCTTGCCTTAAATTAATACCAAGCTTTTTAACTATTAGAGTTGTTTAAAGTGGATTGGGCTGCCTCTAGAAAAATGAGCTCTTGATTGCAGGAGATATGGAATAGTAGTCTGAATGTTACATTAGAAAAGAATAAAGGTGTCAAAACAGGAATCTAAGCTTGCACTTAAACCCAAATCAAGCAGAAGGAAAGAAATAATAAAGAGCAGAAATCAACAACACTAAGAACAGAAAAGCAATGGAAAAATGTGAATGTAAAAACTGCTTCTTTGGGCAGGGGGGATAAATCAATTAAGTTGATAAACCTCTAGCCAGACAGAGACATACAAATACCAGAATGAAAGAGGAACATTACTACAGACACAACAGACATCAAAAAGACAATAAAGATGTACAACAAACAATTCTATGCCCATAAATTAAACTTAGATGAATGGAACCAAGTCCCTGAGGGACATAAATCCTCAAAACTCACTCCAGAAAAAAAATCAATCTGAATCATCCTGTATCTATTAAATATTAATATTAGTTATTGAAAATCAAACAAAAACTCTAGATGCGTATGATTTTACTTATGAATTTCATCAAACATTTAAGAAATATCAATTCTACATAATCTTCTCCAGAAAAAAGACAAGAAATTCCTCCTGACTTATATTACCCTAATACTCAAACCAAAGACATTTGCAAAGAAATCTACAAATCAACATCTCTCATGATATATGATGGAATCATTCATAACAAAATATTAGGAAATAAAACTAAGAATTACATAAAAAGGATAATACTAGCCGGTTATGGTGATGCACACCTGTAATCCCAGTACTTCAGAGGCTGAGATAGGAGGATTGCAGGTTTGAGGACAGCCTCCGCAAGTAGTGAGACTCTCATCAACTTAGCAAGACCCTGTCTCAAAATAAAAATAAAATGGGGCTGCAGGTGTAGCTCAGAGGTAGAATGCCTCTGGGTTCAATCTCCGATATCCAAAAAAATACAATATAAAAGACACAACCAAGTGGGGTTCATTCCAGTAATGCAAGTCAGCTTCATCATTCCAAAGTCAGCTAGCACAATTCAGCATGTGAATATGAAAGAATAGTCTGTTATCAATACGCCAAATTTTCAGGTTGTGTGAGTCACTGGTGAGGAGAGAAACAGCGTAATAAAGAAAGGGGGCGAGGTTCTCCCTCTGATGAAGAAACTCAGAATACAATAGAAGGACTGATCTGCAGTTTTCAAAAAGGAATTTAGGGGGAAGGGGGCCCCCTCTTGAGCAGATTCCCAGGATAGCAGGGTTCCATCCATGCCCAGAGTAGAAGTGGCCGAGGGCACTCACAGTCCTGATTATTTCAGATACTTAGAATCCCAGAGTTAGAATGGAACCTGGATCTCACCTAATCCAGATGCCCACAACTGAGAGAAGAGAAAGCAAGCCCCAGTGGAGAGGGTGGCCTCTCCAGACCCCTTCCCTCCCTTTTGTTCTAAAGTACAGTGGCCTGAGCCAGTCCCAGGACCGTAAGCCTGTTGTATCTTCTGTTTTGCCCTAATCACACTTCTTCTTCTGACCATTGTAGTGTTATGTTTTTTTTTTCCTTTTTTGTTTTTTTTTTGTTTTTGTTTTTGTTTTTGGTACTGGGGATTGAACCCAGGGCATTCTACCTCGAGCTACAACCCCAGTCCTATTTTTTATTCTTTATTTTGAACAGGGACTCAGTAAGTTGCGGAGGGCCTCACTAAGTAGCTGAGGCTAGCCACGAACCTGGATCCTGTCTCAGCCTTCCACGTATTGGGATGACGAGCGTGCATGCGCCACCATGCCCGGCTTGTAGTGTTATGTTTACTTGCAAGCTTACTTTTATGCATGATGAGTCCCCATCAAAACCTGTCTGGCCTGGGTTCTAGATTCTCCTCCTTTGCTAGTCTGTATCTGGTGTGTAAAAAACTTAACCAATCAGACACAGCCTCTTACGCCGTCTCCCTGGATTAACAGATTGGAGGATGAGGATTGGCCAGCCACCTTCCTTGGTCCTACAGACCTCACAATCAACCAGACAAACGCAAGGATCAGGGTCCATCATCTCTGATGCCTTTGCCATTCACCCTAATTCTTCAACAAACTCCTTATAAAATGATAGAATGTATTGAGCTCTGATTATGTGCCTGGTACTGTGCTACGGGATTATGCTTTTTCTCACTTAATCTTCATTAAAGCAACCCACTGAAAAAGCTATGGTCCTCTCATCCTCATTTTGCAGATAAATAGACCCAGAGAGGCTGGGTGATTTTGCAAGGTCACACAGCTTGTAAGTAGAAGAGTCAGGATTCGCACCCACTTCTGGCTGACTGGAGCACTCGAGTTTTTAGGAATGAAAAACTTTTCTGGTTTAAAGTGAAACTTGTTTTGTTTCTTTCCCTCCACCCCTGCAGTCTCAAGAGGAAGTCTGTGATTTGCTGCATGCTGCGCCCTTCCAGAACATCTTGCCCAGAGTGTACATCAAAGGTAAGACACGCGCATAGCACCTACCCAGCAGGCTTGCATTTGAACTGTGTGTTCACTTCTTGATCCCAGGAACCTGGGTCTGCTGTCAGCAAGGGACAAGGTTAAAAGTTCCAGGCACCTATGGAATAGTCACAGAATCATGGAATTAGAAATGACACTCCAGGCCTTGTTCCTTCTAAACTACCCCTAGTATGTTGCTCTCTGTCCTTGCTTTAAATTCCTCCAGCAATGGGGAACTCACCACCTCACAAGGTAGATGGTTCCATGATCAGACGGCTCACAGAAATTGTTTCCTTGTAGTGAGTCCTGATCACAGTTTCCAGAGCCAAGAAGAACATTCTGCCTGTTCATTCAAGGCTGGGAACAGAGATAGATAGATCACCCAGGCCTCTGACAGTTTCTCCTTCCCCAGCCGCCTGGTGTGTCCTAGGTCTCATCTTCTGCTCTGCTGTTCCTTCCGCAGAGGGGGAGCGGCTGGAAGTCCGGATGAAGCGTCTGGAAGCCAAGTACGCCCCGCTGCACCTGGTCCCCCTGATAGAGCGGCTGGGGACCCCCCAGGTATGTCCCTTATATCAAGGACCCCGAGAACCAAGAGGAACATTAGCGTATTTGGCCCACCCTCCTCGTTTTACAGATAGGGAAACTGAGGCTCGGGGAAGGGAAGAGAGTGTCCAAAGCTGGTGTGCGGCAGGAGCCGGTCTGGAGTGAGATTTGCCCGACTCTCAGGTCTGCATTCTTTCTCCTACACCCCCGTATCGTGTGTCCTGCCAAGAAAGAATGCAGCCAGCTCATTTAAACAAGGATCAATTACGCCCCTGCTAGACATCAAGAATTCCTCCACGCCATCTCTCAGACTGAAACCTCGCACACTCTGGGAGCCCACAGTTCACTTCTGGGTGTTTTTGCTAGGGAAACGCTCCGAGGAACTAGAGATGCTTTCGGTAACATTGCTTGCCAAAAAAACTGGAAAGCAAACTGGAAGCAAACTAAAATGTCCATCAGCGACTACGTGAAATATGATGTTGTCGTCTAAATGCCACATGCTTGTATATTTGGCTTTTAGTTAGTAGGTAATAATGAAAAGGAAGAAATTGGACCTAGATGTGTCCATCTATACAGATAGATCTTAAACACATAGCTGGGTGGATAAAACAAGTTGTGCTACAGTTCCCACAGTGTGATGTTTTATTTTTTTAAAACACAAAGCACACACCAGCCAGGCATGTTGGCGCATGCTTGTAATTCCAGCACTTGGGAGGCTGAGACAGGAGGATCGCGGGCCAGCCTCAGGAACTTAGCAAGACCCTTAGCAAATTAATGAGACCCAGTTTCAAAATAAAAAAAAAAAATTTCAAAGGGCTGGGGGGTATAGCTCGGGGATTGAATGACTTCGGGTTTAATCCCCAGTACCAAGACAAAAAACAAAAACAAAAAAAGCACACCCCAAAGCCATTTAAGCAAAACCTTTCCTGAAAATATCCTGAATGATACCTGTTTCTTCCTCGTGGCAAGCTCTGAAGAGAGACAAAGGAGACAGATTGAGTAGGTGCACTGAGGAGGAGAGGGGACCAAAGGCGACCTCAGCTTTATCTGGAATGTGCTGCTATTTTCAAGGGTGAACGGGCTCCTCTGTTAATTCTGCGATTGAAATTAATTTGTAAAACCCCACACCAGTTGTTATGAATGTGGAGATGAATAAGAATTCACAGACTCTGCAGGGAGGCAGGAAGGAAATTAGGGGGCAGCAAAGGTGTGTGCTGTGTGCCTTCAGAGTGATTTAAGCAAAGCTTTGTCTTTGGGGGGACGGGGGTGGGGTGGAGAATTCAGGAAGGAGAGGAACAGGACACCACAGCTCAGCAAAGCCAGGCTGGTTTGTTTTTGTTGAGGATTCAAGACTTAAGTCCACTCCGGGGTTAACACCAGGGTCAGAGGACCCACATGACCCCCCCCCCCATCCTCAAGAAGGCAGGGGGTGGCCTCTCCTCTGGCTGAATGTGTCAGGTATTTGGAGCATGTCGCAGACCCTCATCTGCACAAGTGTCACACCAGTGAAGCCACCCCTGCAGGCCACCAAGCTCCTACTAAAACAGTGATTAAAGACTGCGTGGGGCTCGGGTCCTTTGACACACTACAGAGAGAACTCAGATGCAGGGGGGCCTGCACATCCTCTTTTTTTTTTTTGGCTCCCAGAAGTTGGACAGAGGAGATCCTCAGCACAATCTCCTTTTAGGGAGAAATCCCCCAAGCCGGCCACATGGAAATGTGTCTGCCCAGCTATCAGTGTCATCCTACAAGAATCCAGCTTCCCTGAGTCTGAGGCCTGGCATGTGTTTCCACTTAGGGGGCTGAAAATTCCTTCCCTGTTCTGGTGAACACCAGCTTCTCAGGGCTGATAGAAATCGCAGTTTGTCAAATCCTTGGATGTTTAACAAACAGAAGTCTGGACATTCTGTGAAAGAGGAAATGTCAGTGCTATGTCTCCCGTTTCTCAAGGAATGTTCTAAAACTAAAAAGTAGAAGAGTGATTACTAGGGACTAGGAAGGGGGGGGAGTCCGAGAGTGTGCAGGCAGGGGGACAGATACAGTCAATGCATGCTGAGTGTACGTATGCAAATACCTCATCAAATCTCATTAATATACACAAGTAATATGTGTTGCTAAAAACTTAAGCAAAAAACAAACAAAAACCTTAGCAGTCTGGGCGTGGTGGTGCACGCTTGTAATCCCAGTACTTGGGAGGCTGAGACAGGAGGATCGCAGGTTCTCGGCCAGCCTCAGCTACTTAGTGAGGCCCTCCGCAACTTAGTGAGACCCTGTTTCAAAATAAAGACTAAAAAATAGGGCTGGGGGTGTAGCTTGGAGGTAGAATACTCCTGGGTCCAATCCCCAGTACCACAAAAAAAGAAAAAAAAAAAAAAAAAAAAACCTTAGCAGTCCCATAGACCAGGAACATTAACAAAATATTAACTTGCAAGCTAGCTGGGGTTTCTCTACTGCTCAAACTCATTTAGTATCTGGGTCAGTAACAGAAGGAAAGTGTGGTGTTTTTGAAGCAGGGAAGTTTGAGCACCATTTGCACTGGGTTCTGAGACACGCCGAGGTGACCTGGTTTTCTGCCCAGCTCTGTTGTAGAAAGAACACTCATGGAAGCAAAAGACAGTCGTTGTTGTCCAAGCTCTACCCGGGAGTCATCGCGTAGTCTAATATAAACCACTTAATATCTCAGTCTCTGTAGTCCCATCTATGAAATGGGATAATAGCTATTTTTACTTTCTTCATTGAGTTGCTCTTCTTGATTATTTATAATGAACAAATATGAGAATCCCCCCCAAATATAAAGCAGAATGTTGAGATACCATATCCTTCCAAAGGGTATTGAATGTAATCAGAGTACTCCATGCAGAAAATTGCTTCAGAGAGAGAACCCGCCCCCACTGTATAAAAATAGAAAAGAAATGGATATAAGCTATGTTAAATATTCTTCTCTGTGTATTAACACCAAGCGGCAAATGGAGTATTTGTAGCTAAGAATCTATAAAGCACTTTTTCAATGCAAAAAGAAAATGATATGCCAAAAGAAGAGAAAGCATGAAAGAAAAAACTCTTAGCATAAAAAGTATAATGTTGATGGGTGTTGGTGGTGCATGTCTGTAATCCCAGCTACTTGGGAGGCTGAGTCAGGAGGATTGCAAGTTTGAGGCCAGCCTGAGCAACTTAGGGAGCCCCTGTCTCAAAATAAAAAATAAAAAGCACCAGAAATGTAGGTTAGTGGCAGAGTACTAAACCCCCAGGAGTAGTAGTAGTAGTAGGATGTAGTTTAGTGACATTCAACCCCCAGCATGACAACGTATATATAACAACATAGAAAAAGTATTAACAATTACCAGTAATCGGTGAAATGCAAATCCAAAGAATGTGGTTTACTCTCAATTTGAAGAACTTTTCTTAATGATAGTAGAGCATTGATAAGGATACAAGAAACAGGCCGGACACAGACACATATCCAGCTTTTTTTGAGACTCATCTGCCACTACCTAGCAAAAGCCTTTTAAATATTCAAACTCTAGGACCTCTCTGTCCCTAGGAATTCATCCTAACAAAGTGAACAGAGATATGTTTCCAAACTTTTATGTACAAAGGTGATTGCTAGGATTATCCTCAATAGTGAAAATTTGTAAACACTTAAAAATTACCAACAAGCCAGGCGTGGTGGTGCAGGCTTGTAATCCCAGTACTTGGGAGGCTGAGACTGGAGGATCCAGGTTAGAGGCCAGCCTCGGCTACTTAGTGAGGCTCTCCGCAACTTAGTGAGACCCTGTTTCAAAAATAGAGAATAAAAAACATAGAACTAGGGGTGTAACTCGGAGGTAGAATGCCCCTGGGTTCAATCCCCAGTACCAAAAAAAAAAAAAAAATTACCAACAAGACCAGAGGGCTAAATAAATTAGATGAATCAAAGGCTATTTTATGTAGCCTTTAAAAAAGAAATCATGTTATGGAAACTATTGACAGAAATGAGTTCTTAAATTACTAATATACTAAGAGAAAAATATTTAGGTAATATGATTTTTTTTTAAGTATACACGTGCATGTACATGTATAGACACACATCATGCATCAGTATTTTTAAAAAGCTCATCTATGGGTAATGGGGTTGATAGGGAATTTTGATTTTCTTTCTTATACCTTTTAATTTTTTCTCAAACTTTACCTATGTATTATTTTTGTAGTTCACAAAAAGAACGGTGAGGGGAAACATTCTTCTGAAGGAAACAAATTTGCAGATTGACAAACTCAGTTGCCAATTTTTTCTAGTTCCCCCACCAGGTTTGTCAGGCCCTGAGAACTAATTCAGACTAACCAAATACACCAGAGATTAGTTAGTAAGCCTGAGCTGTGTATTAATTTCAAGAGAATATTCATGACTTGAGAACGAATTCAGGTTCTCCTGTACCAATCTCAATCTCTCTCTCTCTCTCTCTCTCTCTCTCTCTCTCTCTATCTCTATCTCTATCTCTATCTCTATCTATCTCTCTCTCTCTCTCTGGAGAGTCCTTTGGGGAACAAAGAAGAAAAACAAATACAAGAGAATAAGAACAAAGTAAAGCACAGGGTTAATTGTTGTTTTGAGTTTTTTTTTTTTTTTTTTTTTTTTTTTTTTTTTTTTTTTTTTTTTTTTTTTTTTTTTTTTTTTTTTTTTTTTTTTTTTTTTTTTTTTTTTTTTTTTTT
>PVLC010031660.1:0-18650 GCA_004027655.1 Graphiurus murinus
AGGAGGAGGAGGAGGAGGAGGAAAAGGAAGGGTTCTGGAACTCAAACTGCCCTTGCACCCTAGCCCTTCCTGTGGCAGGTTGGTAGAGAAGGAGAGCTTGGGGAAAGAAACATTAAGTCATTTGTTGTAGGGTGGGGTGTGTGGTAGGTGAAGCTCTTCCTCATCACCCCCACACAATCTCCAGTATAGTTTACACCACCTACAACTTCTCCTGTGCAGTGCATTCTTTGGGAAAACTAAAAAGTGATTTGAGTTCCATATGTGGTTAAATAGGAAGCAATTTGACTCAGTGGCTACACACAGTTCCCCAGGAACCAGAGGACAAGAACCCAGAAGGCAGGGCACAGGCACCTATGACAAGGTGTATCTCATCTTGTCAGTTACTCTATGAGTCTGGGGTCATTAAACTCATCTGCCAAACAGAGGCTGAGAGATGTGAGGCAATGTTTTCAAAGCCAGGCAGCTTAGAAGGGGCAGCACCTGGATTTTCCACTCCCAGATCCCTCGATACCATCCTTGAATTCTTCCCGCCTGGCTTTGGTTCTGTGCGTCTTCTCATCTTCTGTTCTGATAAGCAGTCTTCAAGACTTAATGAAGGGTTTTGTGTTCCTCTTGTACCTGGATTTCTCAAGCCTGTATTCTCTATCAGTATGATACCCAATAGACGCTGTCTGAGGGGCTATTCAACTACTGGTTGCATACATAACATAGACTCTGGAGCAGACTACCCTGGTTCTCAGCTCCACTCTACCACTTACTGGCTTTGCAAATTCCCTTTCAGTGCCTTCATTTTCTCAACTATAAAATGGGTATAATGTTTTCAACCTCTGTGGCTTGTTGATAGTTTTTTAGCAAGTTAATGACTAAAAAGGCATTAGGGCAGAACCCAGCATAATCCATGCTACACAAGTATTCATTATTGTGATCTTATTCCCTGTGCTATTTTAGTGTCTGCCTGAAGATGGAAAACTATTTCTCACAATTACCCTTGAACCTTAGTGCCAGCATTCTTGGTTTGGACTGGGAATGAGAGACAGGGCTCCCTCTCCATGCATGGTAAAATTGTGCCTAATAAGTAGAGAGGGAATTCTGTCCCAGGGTAGCAAGAAAGGGCTTACAACTTCCATTTTTCCTATTTAGGGTGAAAAGCTATAAATTCCTCCCTAATTGAAGGAGAAATGTATGTACTAGGAAAGCTGTAGAGATTTGTGGGTTACACTAATTTTCCCACAATTAAAGAGAAAGGGGCCATGGTTTTGGTTGATGTATCTTGCTCATATGTTTCTAGGAGAATGAAATAGCATCACAATCTCATACCAAAGGTGTTAGATGCAACTTGAGGATTTGTTTCAAGGAATCCTCCATAAGAGGAAATGTGGGGAGAAAAAAAGTTCTAGAAGACTATGCATTAAAGTATTAGCAATGGTCATCTCTGAGTGATGGAGTTATAGGCAAGCTTCATTTTTTCTTTACACTTTTCTGCATATTTACTTATTTATAAATAAACCCAGGGGCATTCTACCTCTAATCTACACCCCTAGCTCTATTTTTTATTCTTTACTTTGAAACAGGGTCTCACTAAGTTGCAGAGGGCTTCACTAAGTAGCTGAGGCTGGCCACAAACCTGCAATTCTCTTGTCTCAGTCTCCCAAGTACTGGGATTATAAGCCTGCACCACCACACCCTGCTACTTTTTTATTTAAAAATAAACCACAAACATATGTTCTTATTGTCCATAGAAGTAGGAAGGTCACTTTAAAAGGAAAAAAAGTAATTCATGACTCATTTTTAATCTGGAATCCATGGAATCCTGTAGAAATCTCAACTCTAGAAACAGTCTTTGCAATACCCACAGTTCCACCAAAGAGAGATAGTAGCTTCTTGGGCATCACTATCCATGGACACTCCCTCCACTCACTGAAGGCCATCATGATGCGGTCTTTCCTCCTAGAGCTGGTTTTCCCAGCCTTTTCATCATGATTATACCTCCCATGAACAACTAACTTATCCAACTGTGATAAAAATGACATCTCACAGAACTCCATCAAAGCAAGTGGGTCGCAGCCCATGAGAGCCACTTGGAGAGTCTGAAGTAAAAGCATGCCAGATCACACGTATCCAAGACAGGGATGAATAAGATACAGTGACCAACTGGGTCCTGGTGGCCTGCAGTGATGCCTTCAGCTTTATCTATACCTTCAGTTGTTTCTGCAACTCTTACTCTGGGTCAGGCTTTAACTTCTTTATTTTGAGGCTTGGGGACTGGCAGCCAATGCTCCACAGTCCTACCTTAATAATAATGATAGTAGTTCTGGTTATTGTATCATTAATAATAATGAATGACTTGTTATGTTATTATTATTATTATCATCATCATCATCATTATTGCTATTATTACAGTCGATTCTTATTACTCACTTTAGTTACATTCTGTAAAATTGTCAAGAACACTGAATTAGCAAATACTGAGTTGCTAGCCCTAGGGCCAATACAAGGTTAGGTTCCTGTAGGCCTCTGGTCACAGCATTTTCATCCACTGATCAATATTCAGCCTTGTGTGATGTGTGTTTCCATTTAAAGGCACTTTATGTAACATATGCTGTTGATCATTAACACTGAACTCACAGCCAACAGCAATATAACTCATGCCTGAAGATAACTTATCTAACACGTAGATTTTCTCTATAAGGCGTATCGCAGCCTTCTTGTGCTTAGGGACACATCAGCACTATGAGTGGAAGCCATTTTAGCAGCAAAATCACCAACAAAAGGACAAAGATATTAAAAATATGGTACTAAACAGACTAAACAGAAAAGGACACTTTTTTTACAGTCTGAGACCTGAAACAGGAAGGCTGAGCATTGCCTGGTTCAACCTCAGCTGGGGATGTGCACAGTGGGTCACTTAAGTTTTTTTTACCATTCTGTATGTCCACAAACGACTTCAAAACTACCATATGAACTTGGGTGTTAAATTTTAGCAAATATTTGAGTAAACTAATAAAGGATCTGCAAATCAGGAGGACTGACTGTGTATTTTTTTATTAAAATTTATTTCATGTCTTCTACGGGGCAAGCACTATGTCAAGTACTTCACAAGTATCTGCTCATTAAACCTTTACAATAGTCCTGTGTTTATCAACTTTTCATCACTATGGGAAAATATCTGACAAGAACAAGTCGGGAGAGGAAAAGTTTATTCTGGCCCAGGGTTTCCGAGGTCTCAGTGCTCTGGGCCTGAGGTGAGGCAGAACATCATGGCAGAAGCATGCGTCAGAAGAGAACTGCTCAGCTCATGGCCTACGAGAGGCAGAGGGAGAGAGGAAGGCGTCAGGGATAAGATAAACGCTTCCAGGGCACACTCCCAGTGACCCACTTCCTCCAACTGTGTCCCTCCTCTCATTAGGTCATTCAGCTATTGGTCCATGAAATAGATGAATCCATTGGTGAAATCAGAGCCCTCATGATCCTATCTTTGCCTAAAAGCCCCACATCTGAACTTTGCTGCCTTGGGGACCACGCTTTCAATGCATGAACCTTTGGGGGACATTTCAGATCCAAATCATAATGATTCCATAAGGGAAGTGCTATTTTATCACCATTTGTCTTTGAGGAAATGGAGTCTGAAGTAAGCAAAACAATATTACCAATTCATCCAGTTAATGAGTGGCCCAGCAGGTTCAGAGCCCAGTGTGGCTGACTCTAAGGCCCATGGGCTGATGGTTCAGACCCACGGCCCAGCATGGTGACGTTGGGGTTTGCAGTGAGAAGAGTGTTGCCAAAGGTCAGCAAGTGGGCAATTGCAAGCTGTGATATTTGTGCTGGAAGGCATCGGGTGTGTGCATCAAGACATGGAAGCAGATCCTCTGGCTTCCAATCTTTCTTGTGTCACTGTGTATATGTAACTTGGAAAGAGCTACATGGTCTCTGTCTTGTTGTTGCAGGTAACAGAAACACCACTCAAACCAGCAAGGAGAACACCATGTTAGGAGATAGTGGCTGCTCACAGAATCCTGTGAGGGGATGGACATCTGGTACTCTGGAAGGGGAGGAACCAGGGCAACAAGAAGAAATTGGTCCAGGCTCTAGCCTTAGGTATTTGTGGCTTCTTTTTTCTACAAAACCAATAGTGTTATGACTCAGCTCCAATCATTCCCTTATTTGATGTTCTTGATTCAAAACTTGAAATAGCTTTCAATGAACTTTGCAACTGGAGATTACCTGGAGGTATATGGGCCTATTTTCAGAGAAAGGATACTTTTTATTTATTATAGAGTGCCTGGATTTCCTCTGCTTTCTTCACTAAATAGGAGCTGAAGAAAGCTCCTTACACACATCATGTAAGGTTGCTGGGAAGATGGAATGAGGTCATGTAAGTGGAAGCAACCTGTACCAGTTAATAGAGGTGCTCCTCGTAATAGCAGCTCTGAGAGATGGGCAGTGGCTGCCTGGGGCGTGTGGAGGATCCTGCAGCTGGGACCAGTTCCTGAGCTTCACCTTGGCTGGCCTGGGAGGCAGGGGTGGGTGGCGGGGCGTCTGCTCACTGACTTTGTACATGCCATCTCTTGTCCTACCACAGTGTCTTCCAGGTTTCCTCCTGCTTGCCACTGGCTGAGGACACTGGCCTATTCCTGTACCTTTCAGTCATTCCGCTCTGGGAGTCTGAGAAGGACATACATGGTAGGTAAATCTGTTCTCCGTGCTCTAGGCACTGCAGGCCCCCTCCCATTAGTGGGAAGATGTGCGGTGGTCCCCTGATGCACGGAGCTGGGGCATTGCATCTAATTCTGTGTTTCAGAATTATGAAATCCACTTACCTTCAGACAGATTGCTAGTGTTTATCAGCAAGAGAGTTGACACCTGGGCCCCATCTGCCTGTCTCCTTTGTTTCACTTCTTATTTAGTTCAGACTTTTGGGGGCCCAAGCACATACCCCATCACATGGGAGGAGCTTGATGGTAGGAGCCATTGGAATCTGAAACAGATGGAATTTCCATTCCTGGCTCTTGAAATTAACTGGGCAACCCATGTTTCAAACACATTCCGTTTCCCAGCAAAAGGAGATGCTTTGTATGGGAATCTAGGAGAAACCACCCAGTAGGTTACAACAAGCCTTCAGACTTGGCTTACAATTTGGTTGTATTAGCTGCATATGCCAGGGGTTGTCTTAAAGCACCAGGACCACCCATTTCACTGTCCTTGTATATGCAAACTTGACAGGGCTCCCTGGATGTGCCAGGGCCAAATATTTTCCAAACCCTGACAAGTAACCCGATCGTCTGGTGCAAGCTGGGTATATTTTCTTTGTTTTATTTCAGAGCTCATGATCAGTCTCCCCAGGATACTTAATATTCAGAAAAGACATTGTTGGGGAGAAGTAGGGGGATTTTACAGTTTGATATTGTTTGTACAGGACTGGGTTTGGGGTGGTTGAAATGAAGTAAAATCTAAACCTAATTTTTGTTTGTTGCTCTTAGTTTATCTTAGATAAGTGGTCCACTGCCTATGAAACAAGAGCATTCAACCCAGGGGGACATGTAAGGGAAAGCTGGGCTCTGGTTTCTAGCAAATCTATCCTTTTGTTAGGACTTCTAAGTCATGTGTTAATTATAAACATAAATCTAAAACCTCTTTTATCTGCCTGTTCATTTGCAGTTTGGAAATAGCTGACCATCTCTACTTTACAATAGAAATGAGGGCAGAGCTTTCTCATTGAATAGTTACTTTGTCTGAACATGGTCCTAGGTACTTTTGCAGAAAATACTCCATTTATCCCCCACAGTGACTCTGTGAGTTGCATATTATTACACCATTTTACTGACGAAGAAGCTCAAACTTGTGATGGGAGAACTGGAAAGAGAATCAAAGTTTTAAGACCAGGAGTAGAATACGAATTTTTTTTTAAATCAAGGGTCAAAAGAATAACATTTTGGATTAAATGTTTTTTAAAAACACTGAAAATGTTTGCAAAACACCCTAAGTAAAACAGTGTGTTCAGAACCTCTGCACTACTGCTAAGCGAAGTGCTAGACCACATAAGCAAGACTTGCAAAGGGTCTTTTGGAATCCCTGTTTTGTGATGGCCCAGTGGATGACCCCGCAGGGTCAAGGCTGAGGGTCTTCTCTGGGGAGTTGCCTGTGCTACGCACTGTCTTCCTTCTATTAAGCCGAGAGGAAGGGGCTGCCTTCCCACTTCAAGCCGGTCTGAGAGACTGGCCTATGGTCTCTGCAGTCAAAGAGCCCAGAGATTGGTATTTGACCCATTTCTGACAAGTTCTGCTGGCAGGTGGCTGGGGGGAAAATAGCTCAAAGTGGCCGACTAGAAAGGCCCATACTGAGCCCCAACTATAATTAACTGATAGGGAGAAGAGGTGTCTGCCTCCTGGGAGACCAGCTGGGGGATGTATGGAAGGATTCAGTTTGGAGCCATCTTGGACTCCACCCAAAGAACTTTCTGGAAGGGTAGTGTGATTCCAACAGAGAGAGTGGAGGGCCACATGGTTCCAGGCTTTGGAGGGAATTTTAACCAGCTAGTCAGAGGGAGGACTCTGAAGCTACAATCACATGGGGCTCTCCGGGGGGTGGAGGGGCCCTTGAATGCACCTTACAAATGAATCAGCCTTGGGGATCTGCATACAATGGAGACAATGCTGTGCATTCCAACTGCTGGGCACTTAGACCACTTTTCCCAGTGCCCTCGCCAGTGGGTGGGCCCCTGTGACCAAGCCACAGCCAATGGAGTGTGGGCAGAAGTGATGCGATAGTTGCCTTCTCACCTGGCCCCCAAGTCCTTCCCACGGGATCCTCCCTGCTTTCTCTTTTTCCCCACCAAGGGCAGGAGAAGCTGCGGGCTGGGCTAGAGGCAGCGGGCTCAGTATGTCAGGGCTGTGGAGCCTGCTGCCTGTGACAAGGTGAGAAATGAACTGTCACTGCTGTGTTGCTCTGATCTGGTGGACAGACAAGGCAGCATGTTGTTTGTTATTACAGCCAGCATGAACATGGCCAGTGCACCCTGACACCTACTGTTGCTGGATTCTTTCTGAGACTCACAGCCGCCTTTTCTACCTCTTATCTCTCTCCCTTCCACCCCATCCGGCTCTCTAGCCCCAGAGAAGTCAGGCTCCCTGTGGGGCTGCAGAACAGGCACAGGAAGGAGAAGCAGTGGCCCCCACCTCCACCCAAGGCAGGCTTTTCACTTAGCTGATGGGAGGAAAGGCCTTCATGAGGATAAGAATATGATGGCTTTAATGGGGCTAGATATTCAGGTCTATACAATAGGACCAATCTTATTAAAATTACTGAAGGCCTTTTCATGATCTTCAATATCTGGGGGGAAATATATATATATTTATATGTTTATATTTATATGTTATATAAATATATTTATATTTATATGTTAAATAATATATATAATTTATATATATTATTTAAATATATATTTGTAATTAATATATATATTTAAATTATATATATATATATATATATATATATATATATATATATATATATATATGAGCAGCTTGCGATTTCATTCAGGGGCAGAAAAGAGCTGGACCACAGCCAGAGAAGAAGTAAAGTTTTTCTTATATTCTATGGAGCCCAGCTCATTTAACATGAAGATTAAAGGAGTTTAGGCTGTCTCAGGCTTATTGCTACAAGCAAATGTGTCCACGAAAAAACTTGCACATGTGAAAAAACAGAAAGTTAGTCTTTCACAGTGCTGGGGGCAGAATATCTAAGATCAGGGCTCAGCAGGGCTGCACTCTGGGGTCCCCTACTCTGCCTCCCAGCTCCTCGTGGCCCCCAGTATTCCTTGCAAACTCCCCTACTGCTTCTCTCTCTCTAGCCTCTGTCTTCTCACTGCCTCCTTCTCTTCCATCCATATGACCTCCCTCTGACTAGCTGTCATCACAACATCTGTCCCTGGATTTGGGGCCTGCATGGCTGAGTCAGGATTGTCCCGTGTCAAGATCGTTATGTTAATTGCAACTGCAAAGACCCTTTTCCCAAATAAGGTCACACTCACAAATCCCAGGGATGAGGACGTAGCCATCATTTTGGGAGTTCACCATTTAACCCACTACAAGTTTATGAAGCCTTGTTAAACTCTTTATCAATATTATAGACTAAAAAAGTAATATCTCTGAGCTATGGTTTGAATGTCCTCGATAAAACTCATTTTAAAACTTAATTAACTTTGTAACAGCATTAAGAGGTGAAGCTTTGCCAGGCATGGTGGCACACGCCTGTCATCCCAGGACTTGGGAGGCTGAGACAGGAGGATCCTTGAGGGCTCAAGGACAGCCTCGGCAACCTTGTTTCAACATAAAAAAGGGCTGTGGGTGCACTTCAAAGTGCCCCTGGATTCAATCTCCAGTGAGAGAGAAAGAGAGAGAGAGAGAGAGAGAGAGAGAGAGAGAGAGAGAGAGAGACAGAGACAGAGAGATCAAGCCTTTAAGAGGTGATTAGGTCGTGAGGACTCTGTCTTCGTCAATGGATCCATGTGATTATTGCAGGAGTGGGTTAGTTATCAGGGGAGTGGACTCCTGATAAAAGGAGGATTTCAGTCTAATTTTCCTTTCCACCACATTACAACACAGCAAGAAGTTCAGAACTGTGAGCCAAATAAATCTCTGCTCTCTGTAAGTCACCCAGTCTCAGTTATTCTGTGAAAGCAGCAGAAAACAGATTAAGACCCTGTACAGTTTTATACTTCCTTCTTCTTACAATGCTCTTGTGCTATGGTTTCTCTCTCTCTCTGTTCTCTCTCTGTCTCTCTGTCTCTCTCTCTCTCTCATCCGCTCTCCTGGCTGCTTCTTCTTGGTCTCCCAGTTTCCTTCTGCTCCTCCCCACATCTTCCTCTTCACACCTCTTGGCTCCTTGATCCTCATGCTTTGATGATCTGATTTTAGTCAGTTCCATGCTTTAAATACCACACACCTGTGCCCATGCTCCTGCATTCATCCGCAAGTTTCAACCTCTCTCCTGTGTCCAGGCTCCAGATACCAACTCAACACTCCCGCTAGGATGCAGTAGGCTGAGCCACGGAAGCTGCAGGCCAAAGAAACATGAGAGCCTCTTTATTCACACATGAAAATGTCCTCTAATATTTGAACCAAGTGAGGAAAGGTAATAAAGTTCTACATTTTAAAAAACAAATGCATGAAGTCAGGTGTGGTGATGCACGCTTATAATTCCAGGACTTGAGAGGCTGAAACAGGAAGTTCGCAGACTCAAGGACAGTCTCAGCAAGTAGTGAGACTCTCATCAACCTAGCGAGACCCTGTTTCAAAGTAAAAATAAAATAGGGGTGGGGTTGTACCCCGGAGGTAAAATGCCCCTGAGTTCAATCCCCAGTAACACACACACACACACACACACACACACACACACACACACACACACACAGCCCTGTGTTGCCCAGCCTGTGGGCATGGCGCTATCAGCCCCACCTTCACGGTACCCACAGTCTGACCAGCTCTCCGCTTCTGCCACCTCCCACATCATCAGTGATATCAGCGCAACAACCTCTGAGATGGTCTTCCTCTCACCACCCTCCAGAAGCTTCCATCTCCTTTGGAACAAGATCCAAAGCCGCCCTGTGTCCCACCAGGTCCTGGGTAGGCATCTCCTTCCTCAACTCCCCTCCCTCCCCAGGCTCTAGCGCACTGACCTCTTCCCGTTCCTTGAGTATGTCACGCCGATCCTGCCTTGGGCCCCTGCACCCACTCTTCTCACAGCTTGACACGCCTTCTCACAGATACCTCTGTGGCCAGGTGCCTCACTCCACTCGGACCTCCGCTCAAGTATCACTCATGAAAAGGGTTTTCTTAACCAATGTTTCTAAAGTAAGACAGCCCTCCTGTTTCTCACTTGCATTCTCCTCCCGTCCATCACCTGACTTCTCTTCTCTATAATGGCCAAGGACCACCTCCTGGAATATACGCATTTGTCTGTCACCTTCCACTAGATGGCAAACTCCATGAAGGCAGAGTGCTTCTATTATTCAGTCACATACCTACCTTCAGTGTCTAGAACAGAATCTGGCTTGGTGTAGATAGTAGAGCTAATGTATTCAAACTGGGCTCCAACCCTTGCAAGGAAATTCAGTATATATTATTCTTGATTGAGCTCCACAGGTGTTCTACCTCTGAACTATACCCCCAGACCTATTCAATTTTTTTTTTTTTAAATTTTGAAATAGGCTCTCCCCGAGTTGCTGAGGGCCTTACTGAGTCCTTGACTGTTTTTTATATGCTTACTCCATGGAGCAAGTACTTGTTTGGGTGATGCTTTTTTCTCTTGCTACCTGCATGTCATTTTCAAGTGTATGCATTTCCAATGCTTCTCTGAAAGCAAGATCAAGTTTTTCGGGTTCTCTGTCTCAGTCTCTCTCCCTCCTTAGTGCTGCTTTAAGCAGTTAATAAAAATCTGATAATGGTTTTCCTCATTAAATCAGGAATGTGGCACAAGAAGACTGACGGGTCGCTGAAAGTCACCCTGGAGAACCACGCTGATTGGTATCCTGTGACACGGAGGTCAAAATGATTTGCTTCTTATTATGTGGGTGAAAACATCTTCAAGCTTATTTATATTGCTTGTTGATTACTCCACTGAGTCTTGTTGTTCACACATTGGGGACAACAAATATAAAGCAAAGTCACCTCTACCCAAGAGAAAATGAGCCATCAAAATAAGAGTAAATTTCAAAAGAAGCAAGTGAGATAACTTTGGGGGAAAATGAAAGGCTGTGAAAGACCTGGCTACGCACAGGACAGATGGACCTGATACTACAGCTGGCATTCGCTGGGCCCCAGTACCAGACAAGCCCTGTGCAATCTGTAAGGAGGTAATGCTATCATCCCCATTTAACTGAGAGGCACACTGAGGCCCACAGAGGTTAACTGCCTCCGCCTCAGAGGCTCTGGGAGACTGCATTCAGCTTCTCGCCTCTCCTCTAGTCTGTCCCGATGCTGCCTGGCACACCTGGCCCGGCACTGAATGGATCCCCAGGGAAAGCACAAACAAAGGGAGGAAACTCTTTGTTACCATGAACTCCTGATTCATTCTCTCTGTTCAGAAATGATTTGACAATGGAGACAAGGGAAATGGTTTAAAGGGATGGAAACGTGTGAAGAGAGTGTCAAAGCCAGCCTGCTCACAGTAGAGGAGGGAACGGGTTGACCCAGCGTGCTTCCTAAATCTTCCTGTGCTAACAATGTGGTCTTAGTCCATTCGGGCTGTTATAATAACAACAACAACAAAACAAAACAAAAACCCATAAAACGTGTGGTTTGTAAACAACAGAAATGTGTTTCTCAGTTTTGGAGGC
Organism: Graphiurus murinus; assembly: GCA_004027655.1. NCBI lineage: Eukaryota > Metazoa > Chordata > Mammalia > Rodentia > Gliridae > Graphiurus > Graphiurus murinus. The sequence continues at coordinate 11,333 of PVLC010031660.1, forward strand.
TGGGAAATCAGAGATCAAGGTTTAAATAGATTCAGTGTCTCGTGACAGCCTGGTTCCTGGCTCACAGACTGAGGTCTTCATGTGGCAGAAGCGGAAGCAAGAGGGATCTGTCTGTGTCATCTTTTATACAAGCGCTGATCCATCACAAGGGCTCCACCTCATGACCTAATCCCAGAGTCTCCACACTCTAGTGACATCACACTGGGATCAGGGCTTCGCATATGAACTGCAGGGAGATGCAAACATGATTCCTAAACCTTCTTGCTCTAAAATACTTTAGCACTCTGTGGCAAAAAAAAAAAAAAAAAAAAGAAAGAAAAAAGGGATATACAATACAACAGAAAAGGATAATTGTGCTGGACATGGTGGCACATGACAGGAGGATCACAGGTTCCAGGCTAACCTCAGCAACTTAGTGAGACCCTGTTTCAAAATAAAATAAATAAAGCCGGGCGTGTTGGCACACGCTTGTAATCCCAGCATTCGGGAGGCTGAGACCGGAGGATCCGGGTTCGCGGCCAGCCTCAGCTACTTAGTGAGGCACTCCACAACTTAGTGAGACCCGGTTTCAAAATAAAGAATAAAAAATAGGGCTGGGGGTGTAGCTCGGAGGTAGAACGCCCCTGAGTTCAATCCCTAGTACCACAAAATAAATAAATAAATTAATTAAATAAATAAATAAATAAATAAAATAGGCCTGGGGTGTAGCTCAGAATTAGAATACCCTTGGGTTCAATCCCCAGTACTCTCCCCCCCAAAAAACATAAGGTTATTTGTAAGATATTAAAAAATTTATTGCATTTCAAATTAAATCTTCCACCTGCACACAGGGTAGTGAGAAGACGGAGACAAATGCCATTTAGGTACTGTTCTCTACAATGATAAATTACAAGATGAAATTGGAATTATTATAGACTGTGTCATCCTGTATGTAATTTTGCCATTGTCCTTGTAATACTGTACTACATTATAACTGTATGTGTGTGTGTGTGTGTAAGTGTGTGTGTATGTGTGTATGTGTGTGTGTGTATGTGTGTGTGTATGTGTGTGTGTGTGTGTGTGTGTGTGTACGTGTGTGTGTGTGTGTGTGTGTGTGCGTGTTGCTGGGGTTTGAGCCTAAGACCTCACACATTCTAGGCAAGTGCTGTACCACTGAGTTGCATATCCAGGCCCCTGCCATCTCATTTGTTGATTTTACTTATAATAAGTCATGACCAGTAATTTTCCTGTTGATTAAAGACAAATTAGACCACTCCAAAATCTGTTTGTGAGTAAGAGTTGATTCAGGACTTTGTCAGTTGAGAGAGGTAGAATTTTAACTAACTTCAACTGGCCAAAGCAAAGCTAGTTGTGAATTTCATGACTGGAGTAATTCATGAAGTGAAAGCAAGTTTTGCAGAAATCATGGAAGCTCCAGGAGTATCTGGGATTGGAATTGTCTGATCTTTCTTTGTTTATTCTCACCTGTCAAAGATGAGCTTTCTCCATGTGGTAGGGAAGTGGGCTACCAGCGGCTCCAGTTTTACATGTTTTTGTCTTCTTGTCCCCTCAAATCCAAATGAGAAAGTCCCCAGAGAAAAGCTGTGTTTGACCAGACCTGGTCACTTTCCCATCTTCAATCCATTCTCTATGGCCAAGGGAATGAGAGACTATGGTCTTTCACAAGGAAATGGCTGAGAATTGGAATGAGGTACAATGCTATTAGAGGGGCAGGATCAGCTTCTCTACTTGGATATCTGCTGGATGGGCAAAAACAATAGATGGTCACCTCGGGAGTGTTTTGCTATCATGAATAAGTCTTGCATCAATATTTGCTGAGCCTCTCGAGTTTGGTATTAAAGGTTGATGTGTTAACTTTCCATTACTATAACAAAATACCTGAGGCAATCAGCTTTAAAAGAAGAAATGTTTATTCTGGCTTACAGTGTTGGATATTTCAATTCATACTCAGTTGGACTGGGCCTGTAGCAAGTCAGGGCATAATGGTGGAGGAGCATGTAATAGATCAAGCTGTTCACCTCATAGCAGCTGAAAAGCAAAATGAGAGGAAAGACTGTGATACTAAGTCCCTTTAAGGGCACACGCCAATGACCTATTACCTTCCAGCAGGCCTCACTTTTTTTGAATAAGTTGGTTTTCTCCCACTGGAGGATAAGCTTTATGAGGCAGAGGGCATATTGTTTTAACCTTTATTTCCTCTGTATCCCCAGCACTGAGCAATACTTAGAATACAGCATGGATGCAATTGCTAAATATAGAATCACAAATTACCCATTTGAGGAAGTAAAAGCAAAGCTGAGAGCCAATTACTAAGCACTGGGGAAGGCATAGGTTGAGCAAGAGCAAGAAGAGGCAATGGTGAAACACACAGAGACGAGGAGGGAGATTTGGCAAGGAGGATAAAGTAGGAGCAGTGTATACTGCAGGGTCCTGGGAAAGAATAAAAAGTTTAAGTCACATCACCTCCAGGTTTCTTTTGGAAAAGACAGATGAGACTCAATCCACAGCCACAATCCCATTCAACCCATAGAAGGACAAGTCTCCCCATGGATCAAGAAAATCTTCCCTCATAAAAACAAAACAAAGCATCCTTGAACACTGGGCATTGATCCCAATCTATGTATTAGATCTTGAGTTTTCACAGATTTAAGGAAAATAAATAATTTCAAATTTCCTGTTTGTTATTTGTTTTATAAAAGGTTATAAGTTAGGATCCATTTCTAGTGGGATCCATTTAGCTATGCAAAAAAGTACAAAAATCTTATAACTGGAATTGAGAAACTATGACAGTAGGCAAAGAAGCTTGGGCTTCTGTCCTCTGGCTGCACATTAAACCACATGGGGAACTCTTAAAATATAACCATATCCTGGCACCAGTTCAGAACATGTGAATCAGAATCTCCACAGGTGCAGGCCAATCACCAGAATTCTTTTAGAAGCTCCCCAGGTGACTCCAGTGTGCAGCCAGGGCTGAGAACCATTGAACTAAATTGCTTTATATAAGGTAAAAGCTTGGTCTTCCTTGCGGGGGCAGAGATTGCATGAGACTTTTGGAAGTTTAGCTTCATCTGCGTGGAGCTAGAGATAAGGCATTGGAACTTGGGAGAAAGAAAATATGAGAGAGAAAAATCTGATTGAGAAAGTCTTCAGCCACACGGTTCCTGGTTTAGGACTAAGGAAGGACATAGCCAATCTCAGTGTCTACCCCTGTCTCATTTCCATCATCCTAGCCCCCCATGGAAGGGCAGAGCCAATGAGCTTTAGGGTTTTGAGTCTCTGGTTTATGACTGTTATCATATTTAATATTTCTTTTCCTATGTAATAAACTTATGTTGTTGAGGCCATGGGAAATGAGGAAAGGGGAGATGTCCACACTTGGGAATCAGAGTCCGGATGACAAGATGTATCCAACAGAGCAGCCTCATATAACTCTCTCAAAGGAAGTGACAAGCATCCCTTACCCAATAATCTTTAGTTTATATTTGGCAAACAAAGATAAAGACAAAGACTGGATTTCCTGCAGTAATGCAGAATGGAAGCAAGAGAATACATATGTATTCTTTTTTTTTTTTTTTTTTTTTTTTGTGGTACTGGGGATTGAACTCAGAGGCATTCTACCTCCGAGCTATACCCCCAGCCCTATTTTTTATTCTTTTATTTTGAAACCGAGTCTCACTAAGTTGCAGAGGGCCTCACTAGGTAGCTGAGGCTGGCTGTGAACACGGATCTTCCGGTCTCAGCCTCCCGAGTGTTGGGATTACAAGCGTGTGCCACCACGCCCAGCTACATATGTATTCTTAAAACTAACACGAAGGAGTCATCAATTTGCTTGGGTACAAGAAGGTCAAGGACTAAGGAAAGACTTTTAGACTTGTCATTAAAATCTGTAGGTATATAGCTGGGCATGGTGGCACACGCCTGTAACCCCAGTACTTGGGAAGCTGACACAGGAGGATCACAGCTTTGAGGCCAGCTCTCAGCAACTGAGCAACACCCTAAGCAACTTATTGAGACCCTATTTCAAAATAAAAGAACAAAAACGGATGGGTGCATACCTCGGAGGTAGAATGATTCTGGGTTCAATACCCAGCACCCCCCCCCCCCAATCTGCAGGGACATCCAAATCGCCAGTTTCAGAGGCATGAAGTAATATAATAGGGTCTTAAGAACAGGTTCTGAGCACTCATGTGTATGCTGGAGATGGTATTGAGGACAAAGAAAACAATGGAGGTACAATTATTCAAGCAACACAGGCACCATTGTTGACCACATGATTGAAAATTTGGCAATAAAAGAGCAATAGAATCTTATCTAGAGATGGTTACAGGATCAAGGGTGGACACTCCTGTGCATTTGATTGCAAAACAGGAGATGTACATCTACAAAATTGTCAATGCCAATCTTGATATCATGTGTGGGGAAGGGGAGGGTGTGGGGTGGGACCAGGGGCAGCTTACCAAGTGCTTTGTGCATTCATGTCCCTATCACTCTGAGCTTCATCATGATATATGATTACAATGCAACCATAAAAAAATGTAAACATATACATATGTGAAATTACCAATGTCAATCTCAGGATCACGTACAGGGAAGTGGAGGGAGTGGAGGGGATCTGGGGGCAGCTCACCAAGTGCTGTGTACATGTATGGCCCTATCAGTCTTGTTATGGTCAGCTATAGGGCGCCTCCTGAAGAGCTCATGCATTAATGTTCAGGGTTGATGTGGTTCCTTCATGGGGGTTGTAATCTCTTCAGTAGATAAATCCATTAGAACAGATTTATCTGGTGGTAACCTGAGCCAGTGGGGTATGGCTTGAGAAGGTGGGTCCCTGGGGCTGTGGCCTTGGGGATGGTGCTTGTGTCTTTGAGTTTCCTTGCTTTCCTGCACTCTCTCTTGCTTTGGACCTCCATGATGTGAGGAGTGAAGCCCTTGTGCTCTGCTTTCATTCCCTCCACTTCCTGCTGCCACGCCCCAAGCTTCAGTCCCTGGTCTCCCATGGACCGGACCCCGAGATCTCTCAAAACACTGTGAGCGAATAAATCTTCCTTCCTCTAAGTTGTGTGGTCAGATTATTTGTATTATAGCAGTGAGAATGCCACAATGCACCAATAAAAGTATGTTAAAATCAATCAATCAATCAATCAGAAAAAAAGTAAAGAAGATACCAAAGGGAATTAAAGATGTTGGAGAGGAAGGGCATGGGTGATAGCCCATTCATGTAAGAAAAATAGGCATTTTATTTTTTTAGCAAATGTACTTGAAACTCTTCCAATTGTGCTATCCTTACCAGTAAAATAATTTTGAAGTTTTGCTTTGCATACAAATATGTTCACTTATTTATAAGTTGCTTACATGTGCCATTAGTAATAACATGTTGTAGAATTATACAAAAATGGATGTTTTTAAAGGATGAGGTAAAAAATAAAGTATTTTTAAATAGTGTTGTTTATTTATAATACATAAATCCTTTGTACACCAGATATTATTTATTTCCAGCATAACACTAGTAATAGTATTACTTTCAGTGACAGCAAAGAAATGGAATATGCCTTGTTGTTTTTGAAAACTTCAACTCAACATTGTGTATTATAGGAATTGAAAAGTTGGTTTCCAATTTCAGCTTATTTTGATCCTTGATTTTATGTCTGTCACAGCTAAAAAGATACTTTGCAAAGATGTATATCATTCGTCTTGCTCACCAAATCATGGTGCTAATTTTTCATTCCATCCATCAATTATGCAAGGGTTGTTTTTGAAATTCAGTAAGAAAATTTCCACCTCCCTTGATGTCAATCAAATAATCATATGTTCTTGAAAATTGACTGTAAGGTATTTCTCCTCTGTCTTTTTAACTAATGAATTTCAAAACCACTGAAAGTCTTTGTTTAGTAAAAAAAATTCTTCCTTGGTAACTTGCACAATAAATACACTGATCTAAATATCAGTAGAGGATTTTTAATCAGTACAAAATTTAGTTTCCACATTTTTCAAATGTATAGCTTTGGCTATTTTTACAGGTGACAAACATTAATTGCTGGAGACACATCATAAAATAATTGTGGAAAACTTCTAACACCAGCTTTCAAAATGATCCATTCAGAGTATAAATATATTTTAGAAAACAGTGACATTTTTACTCATTGTTAAACATTACCTTTACTCTGAAGGAGCAGATTAAATATATTTACTTTAATGATATTTATTTATTATCACAGTAAAGGTCAGAAAATTGTAATATTGTTTATTGCAAAAGAAAGATGAGAGCTGAGGCTGGAGCTCAGTAGTAGAGCACTTGCCTAGTATGTGCGGAGCCCTGGGTTCCATTCCCATCACAAGAAGGAAGGAAGGAAGGAAGGAAGGAAGGAAGGAAGGGAGGAGCAGGTGTGGTGGTGCATGCCTGTAATCCCAGTACTTAGGAGGGTGAGACTGGAAGACTGCAGATTTGAGGCCAATATGTGGTATCTTAGGAAGAACCTGTTTCAAAATAAAAAATAAAATGACAAAGGGTATATATAGCTCAGAGGTAGAATTCCCGTGGGTTCAACCTCTAGTAGGTAGAAAGGAAAGAAGGAAGGAAAGGAGGGAGGGAGAGAGAATATCATGACACTAACTTTACCATGAGAAAATGCCATTGCATGTGGGGTACTGTATGATTCACGCTTGCTGCGTGGATGTGGATAGGAACAATCACACAATATAGGACCACAGGAGCCTATGACCTAAGCACTACTTCTTGCTCACATGTCAGGGGCACCTGACCTCTGCTTTTGGCGGTGGGTGATGAGGATGGATTCTGGGCAGCAGGCCTGCTCCATATGTCTCATTCCAGAGACAGCAATGTTCTCATGACAATGGAGGAAGTGAGCAGGGCCAAGCTGAACAGACAAGTACATTGCAAACCTCTGTTCAGAGGCCAGCCTCTCAGATCCCATTGGCCAAGAGGAGTTCCATCCTAAGCCCGAGCTCAACAGCAATAAGAACACTCTGCTCACCATGAGCCTATGTCAAGGGTATGACGTGTGGAAGTGTAGTTTTATAGCAAGAGAATACAACAGGCTCCCAAGATTTTTGTGATTAGGTCTCATTTCACTATAACGTGCTTATGCAAATCTCACTCTAGGAATGTTCCTTTGAAACTTTTTTCCATCATGTGATTATTTATTCCCATCAAAGCTTTTGCCATATCAGGAGTTACACTAACACAGATTTTAATTAAAACAACTTAAAAAAGAAAGAAAGAAATTTATTCTTCATTAATTCACTATCAAATTCTTCTATTTGACACCTTGCCTTAAGTGTACACACACACCACCCTCCT
>PVLC010031661.1:0-18425 GCA_004027655.1 Graphiurus murinus
TTTTTTTTTTTTTTTTTTTTTTGCGGTACTGGGGATTGAACTCGGGGCATTCTACCTCTCTATATTCCCAGACCTATTTTTTATTCTTTATTTTGAAACCGAGTCTTATGAGTTGCGGAGTGCCTCACTAGGTAGCTGAGGCTGGCCGCGAACCCAGATCCTCTGGTCTCAGCTTCCCAAATGCTGGGATTACAACCGTGCACCACCACGCCCGGCTTATTCTTTATTTTTGAAACAGGGTCTCACTGCAGCACGGAGGGCCTCATTAAGTAGCTGATCCTGTGATCCTCCGTCTCAGCCTCCCATGTACTAGGATTATAAGTGTGCACCACTATGCCCAGTTTATGGTTTGGAAATTCTGGCTGAGAGAACTGAGGCAATACAGAAATGGAGTAGGACTCCATCTGAGCCAGGGATGCAGAGTAACCATCAAAGGGGGCACTAGCACTGGGCATGATGGTGCCCGCCTGTATTCTCAGTACTTGGGAGGCTGAGATAGGAGGATGCAATTTTGAGGACAGCCTCAGCAAGTAGTGAGACTCTCATCAAATCCTGTTTCCAGATAAGAAATAAAATCAGGCTGGGAGAATAGCTTGAAGAATGCCTCTGGGGTCAATCCCCAATATCACACACACGAAAAAAGGAAGGGCACTATCGAGGCATGGTGGCACATGCCTGTAATCCCAGTACTTGGGAGGCTGAGACAGGAGGATTGACGTTCAAGGCCAACCTCAGCAACTTAGCAAGACCCTGTTTCAAAATAAAATAAGGCTAGGGATATAGCTTAGAGGTAGAATGGGTTCAATCTCCAGTAACACACACACACACACACACACACACACACACACAAAGCAAAACAAAACAAAAAGTGATAGGCACTGGAGGAAGTGGTCTTAAAATTCTCAAAATAGAGCTGATGGGCTCCTACCTATGCAGGAGCTAGACTAAGCATTCTTTCTTTGCTCTCAAAGGTTAGAATTCTACTCCTGGCCAGGTATGATGGTGCAAGCCCCAGTCCTTGGGAGGATGAGTCAGGATTGCAGATTCAAGGCCAGCCTCAGCAACTTAGCAAGACCCTGTTTCGAAATAATAAATAACAAGGGTTGGGGTGTAGCTCTAAAGTAGAATGCCCTGGGTTCAATCTCCAGTGCTAAAAAGAAAAAATACACATGCTCCTGTTCATCTAGCTCCATTATAACCTAGAGGGGAAATATCACAGGAGCTGACACACTTTCTATGTCTCATTGATATTATTCTTGATATTATTAATATTATTATTGATATTGCCAGTTGTGTGTGAGCTAGTTGGTTTTACAAGAACATGTGTGGCCACAGAACTGGTAGGATGTGCACATGGCTTATTACATTTGCTACAGGGGAGAGCAAAGGTTTATGTGCTCAGTTGTAGATCTTACCTGCCATGCCTTATGTGATTGCATGGTCCGTTTGTACATGCCATACTATGATATGCTGCATGTGGTGGGTGGGGGAGGTGGGAGCAGGGGACTTAAGAGAGGAAGTTACCATGACCACAGAATCCAACATCTTGGATATGAGTCCTGCCTCATTGTAGCAATCCTGGACTTTTCTCATGGCTTCCTTTTCTGGTTCAGTAAAATCGGCCACATCAAGAGAGAAATCCAATATTTTCCATTCTCCAACGGCCAGCAAAGAAAAGATTCCATAAAAAAGAGGACAAGCTTCCGCTGAAAGACAGGAAAACAGCTCACTCATTAAAGAAGCCACATGGAGGGGTATGTTTCCCCACCACTTGTGGCCGGTATCTCCAGATTCACCCTCCACACAGAGACCTGCCCTCGCTGGGACAGCCATCCCAGAGAGCACATTCTCCAGGGGGCCAGGACCAAGGAGCTTCCTGCCCCGGCATCCCAGCCTGCCTGCTTCTGACCCTCACCTAAGCACCACCGACTCAACCTCCTCTCCCTTACTGTATACACACTGACTGACCCACCCATCACTGAACTGCTCCCTCCACTTAAAGGCTGACAGCTTTAAAGGTTTTCTACAGGACTCCAGGGCAATGAATTCCTAGATGTCACCGAATTTGTCCCTAGAAGCTGCTTGAAGGTGACCACAGGAGGATGGAGTGAGAGCGAGTGAGCAGGGGTCAGGGAGGCCATCTGGTCCCTCTTCCTCCCCACTCTCACCAGTCTGGAAGCCCAGCTCTCTGGTCACCAGCAAGGCCAGTATAAGCAGTGTCCCCTTCATGGTGTAGACTGCTGGAATGCTCTGCTCAGGGCAGGGTTTCTGCTGCTTTATAAGCTGCTGGCTCCCAGGAGATCCACGCACCTATGGGCATGGACTCAGTACAGGTGCTGGGAGGGGGCAGTAAGTAAGCACAGGAAGCCCCTCCCACCGAGAGGAGGGGATCGCTAGAGATGTTTATCCTGCTGCTGTCACCTCTTGGAGAGAAGTGGTGGTAACTTGGCCAAAAGAACAACTCCAAGTGACCTTTCTAAGTGACTCCATTCAGAGCCAGAGGCTATGTTGTCACAGCCCCAATTGTCTCTCTACTTCCTGGGTCACATCCTCCCCCAGCCTCTCCTGGCCCCAAAGGCAGTTTGGATTTTCATCTCTCAAAATGTAGAGATGAAAACCACAGGAGTCAAGGACAGATCAGTGTCACTCTAGGGAGCCAAAAGAACATCCAGAAACCTGACATTTTGCCAAAGTTTAAGGCCTGTGGGCAAGTGCGTGGGTCTGGGCTTGACTGGGCCCCCTGGATATCCCAGCTGCTGTAGTTTCTGAATTGGGCCTCCCAGGACAGGTGGACACCAGCTGGGGGCTCTGAATCACTTCCTGCCAGAAATGTCCCAGGATGTGTGGCCGTATGTGTTTCCTCAGGGGCTGGTAATGCTCTCATTTTACCCACCAGCTGGATCACACCACCATCTCACCTTATAAGGAAGCTAATTCCCAGGCCCTCTCTTCCTTCGGTACTAGGGTTTGAACCCAGAGGCATTCTACCTCTAACCTACACCCCCAGCCTGTGTTCTTGGTTTTTGAAACAGGCGCTTGCTAACTTGCTGACGGTCTCGCTGAGTTGCAAAGCCTAGCCTCGAATCTGCAATCCTCCTTCCTCAGCCTTTCAAATACTTGGATTACAGGCATGCACCACCATGCCTGGCTCTAGGCGCCTCATTGATTCCCTGTAGCTCCAGCCCTGTCCTTCTCCTAGCTATCTCACCCACCCCTCCCGCCCCTCGGGATACTAGGGATTGAACCCAGAGGCATTCTACCTCCAAGCTACACTCCCAGTCCGGGGATTGAACTCAGGGGCTTTCTACCTCTGAGCTACCTCTCCAGTCCTATTTTTTTTTTTTTTTGCAGTACTGAGGATTGAACTCAGGGGCATTCTACCTGTGAGCTACACCCCTAACCCTATTTTTCCTATTTTTTATTCTTTATTTTGTTTTTGGGGGTTGTTTTTTGTTTTGTTTTGTTTTGCTGTACTGGGGATTGAACTCAGGGACATTCTACCTCCGAACTGTACCCCCAGTCCTATTTTTTATTCTTTATTTTGAAACAGGGTCTCACTAAGTTGCGGAGTGCCTCACTAGGTAGCTGAGGCTGGCCACGAACCCGAATCCTCCAGTCTCAGCCTCCCAAATGCTGGGATTACAAGTGTGCGCCACCTCACCTTGCTCCAGTCCTATTTTTTATTCTTTATTTTGAAATAGGGTCTCACTAAGTTGCAGAGGGCCTCACTAAGTAGCTGAGGCTGGCTGCAAATCTGCCATCCTCCTGTCTCAGCCTCCCAAGTACTAGGATTACAAGCGTGCACCACCATGCCCTGTTTTTATTTTTTATTTATTTCTATATTTCTATATTTATTTATTTGTGGTACTGGGGATTGAACCCAGAGACATTCTACCTCCGAGCTATACCCCCGGCCCTATTTTTTATTCTTTATTTTGAAACAGGGTCTCACTAAGTTGTGGAGTGCCTCATTTAAGTAACTGAGGCTGGCCTCGAACCTGGATCCTCCAGAGTCAGCCTCCCAAGTACTGGGATTACAAGTGTGCGCCATCACTCCCGGCTGGTTTTATTTTTTTGTTTTGAAATAGGGTCTCACTAAGCCAGGCATGGTAGCACACTCTTGTAATCCCAGTAGTTGGTTGAAAGTGGAGGATTGCAGGTTCAAAGCCAGCCTTGGCAATTTAATGAGGCTCTCAGCAACCTAGAGAAACCCTGTTTCCAAATAAGATATAAAATCAGGCTGGGCTGCCGGGCATGGTGGCATTCCTGTAATCCCAGTACTTGGGAGGCTGAGACCAGAGGATCTGAGTTTACCGCCAGCCTCGGCTACTTAGTGAGGTTCTACACAATTTAACGAGACCCTGTTTCAAAATAAAGAATAAAACATAGGACTGGGGGTGTAGCTTGGAGGTAGAATGCGTCTGGGTTCAATCCCCAGTTCCAAAAAAAAAAAAAAAGAGGTCTTGCTAAGTAGCTGAGGTTGACCTTAAACCTGTGATCTCCCTGCCTTAGCCTCCCAAGTATTGGGATTACAGACATGTACCACCACACCTAACTTAAATGAATTTTTGATATACAGCATTTTCAAGCCGGGCGTGGTGGCGCACGATTGTAATCCCAGCATTCGGGAGGCTGAGACCAGAGGATCCGGGTTCGCGGCCAGCCTCAGCTACCTAGTGAGGCCCTCCGCAACTTAGTGAGACTCGGTTTCAAAATAAAGAATAAAAAATAGGGCTGGGGGTGTAGCTCGGAGGTAGAATGCCCCTGAGTTCAATCCCCAGTACCGCCAAAAAAAAAACCAAAAAATAAAAAAGATATACAGCATTTTCATCTTATGATGTATTTATCAGGATGTAACCTCATTGTAAGTCAAGGAACATTTCTATTTCTTATTATGCCACAAGATCCCAAATGCTATTGTTTCCGCCCTCTTTTGCAAAGCAGTGAGTTCCCATAGTAGTCCTATTTTTATAATTATTGACTCTGTGTGTGTGTGTGTGTGTGTGTGTGTGTGTGTGTGTGTGTATGTGTGTGTGTGTGTGTGTGTGTGTGTGTTTTACTGGGAATTGAACCCAGGTCATTCTACCTCTGAGCTATACCCACTACCCTTTTTAAAATTATTTATTTATACCCCAGCCCCCCTCCGGGAGTGGGGGGTACTTACTGAGGATTGAACCCAGAGGCATTCTACCTTCGAGCTACACCCCCAGCCCAATTTTATTTCTTATTTGAAAACAGGGTCTTGCTAGGTTGATGTCTCACTACTTGCTGAGGCTGTCCTGGAACCTGTGATCCTCCTGCCTCAGCCTCCCAAGTACTGGGATTACAAGCGTGTACCACCACGCCCAGCTCCCCAGCCCTATTTCTTATTCTTTATTTGGAAACAGGGTCTCATTAAGTTGTGGAGGGCCTCACTAAGTAACTGAGACTGGCTGAGAACCTGCAACCCTTTGGTCTCAGCCTCTCAAGTACTGGGATTACAAGCCTGGGCCACCAGGCCTAGCTTATTTTTTTATTTTGAAACAGGGTTTTGCTAGGTTGCTGAATAATTGTTTAATTTTTGTCAGATGCCAAGAGTACATAGAATTTGTGTCCTTTTTCATGAGGTTTTTTTTTTTTTTTTTTTTTTTTTTTTCAGTACTGGAGATTGAATTCAGGGGCATTCTACCTCAGAGCCACACTCCCAGCCCTATTTTTTTTTTAAATTCTTTTTTTTGAAACAGGGTCTCACTAAGTTGCAGAGGGCCTCACAAGTTGCTGAGGCTGGCTGCCATCCTGTGATCCTCCTCTCTCAGCCTCCCAAGTACTGGAATTACAAGCGTATGCACACCCGGCTTGTCTCACCCTTCTTCATCAGTAGATATGGCCACTGGAGAGGTTTGAGCTGCATGGTGCGTCCAGTTAGATCAGCGAGCAGCAGGGGAAGGATTTATCTCCTGCATCAGAGACCCTAAGTGGTCCACAGCCCTACAAACCTCCATGAGTTGAAGCTCTACAGGCCAGGATGCTGGGTTGACCAGAGTTGTTGCCCTATCAGCTTAGCTTCTCTTGAGAGTTCAATTTAACCTTCTACCTAAGAAAGCAACTTGTTGGCACAAATGAGATTGTCAGGGTTGGGGGGGTAGCTCAGTGGAAAAGTCCTTGCCTATTATGCTCAAGGCCTAGAGTCAATCCCTAGTACATGGAGAGAAAGATAGACAGAGAGACAGAAGAATTACAACTAGTGTATGTATATATGTAGTACTCCCCCCACGGGATGAGTAGTTGCTTCTCCTCACTCCTCGAGAGTGAGCTAGACATTTCCAAAGGAAAGATTAGTGAAAGGGGAAGTCAGCTGGGCACGATGGCGCTCACCTGTAATCCCAGATCCTCAGGAAGCTGAGGCAAGGAGGATCACAAGTTCAAGGCCAGTATGGGTAACTTTATGAGACTTTGCCTCAAAATAACTTTTTTTTTTTTTTTTAAAGAGCTGGGGATGTAGCTCAATGGTAGAGCTCTTGCCCACCATGCATGAGGCCCTGGGTTCAAACTCTAGTACCACAAAAACAAAAGAAATTTAAAAAGGAGACAATAGAGAAGCCTGGCAAAGATTTTATTAATCAAGTGATCAAATGATAAGTGGTAGCCACTGATGAAACACGTTGATATTGTGTATACCCTGATACATGTGACAAGAAGGGAACTTTTTTTTTGGGGGGGGTACTGGAGATTGGACCAAGGCGCATTCTATCTCTGAGCTACACCCCCAGCCCCATTTTTTATTCTTTATTTTGAAACAGGGTCTCCTTAAGTTGCGGAGTGCCTCACTAAGTAGCTGAGGCTGGCGGCAAACCCGGATCCTCCGGTCTCAGCCTCCCAAATGCTGGGATTACAAGTGTGTATCACCACGCCTGGCTTCTGTAGTGTCTTTACAAAGACCCTAATGCCAGTCTAACTTATGAAAAAAACACAAGGCAAACTCAGCTTGAGGGCTGGAGGTGTAGCTCAGTGGTAGAGCAGTTGCTTGCCTAACTTGCAAGATCCTAGGTTCCATCCCCAGGAAAAAGGGAGGAGAAGAGAGGGAGGAAAGAAAGAGAGAAAGAAAGGAATGAAGGGAGGAAGGGAGGGAGGGAGGGAGGAAGGAAGAAAGGAAGGAAGGAAGGAAGGAAGGAAGGAAGGAAGGAAGGAAGGAAGAGTTAAGTTTGGAGCACACTTTACAGTACCTGCTTCGTCCTTCTCAAGACCGCCAAGGTCATAAAAACAAAGAGAGATTAAGAAATTGTCACAGACAAGAGAACCTGGTGGAGAGGACCAAATGAAGAATACCTGGCACCTTTTTGAGATGACAAATGGAGCTCAGTACATGACACCTCTTTCCTGGCTACAAATCCTGTTTGGCACAGGGTCCTAACCGAGTCAAAAAGTTTGCATCCTACCTTCACCCTGAGGCTTCAGCAAACCTTCTGCTGTTCCTGGTGACTTTGGTTGACTTTGAGAAAAGACAACTGCCTCCAGCAAAAAAAAAAAAAAAAAAGAAAGAAAGAAAGAAAGAAAGGAAAAAATGCTTAATTCTGATTTATCAAAACTTTTAAAAATTTGCTTTTTTTTTTTTTTTTGGTACTGAGAATTGAACCCAAGGGCATTCTACCTCTGAGCTACATTCCCAGCCCTTTTTATTTCTTGTAAACAGGATCTCACTAGGTTGCTGAGAGTCTCACTGTGTTGCTGAGGCTAGCCTCGAACCTGTGATCCTCCTATCTCAGCCTCCCAAACGCTGGGATTACAAGCATGAGCCACCACACCCAGCTAATTTTTGCTTTTTAAAAGTAATACCACTGAGACCGGAGGATCCAGGTTCGAGGCCAGCCTCAGCTACATAGTGAGGCACTCCGCAACTTAGTGAGACTCGGTTTCAAAATAAAGAATAAAAAAATAGGGCTGGGGGTATAGCTCAGAGGTAGAATGCCCCTGAGTTCAATCCCCAGTACCGCAAAAAAAAAAAAAAAAAAAAAGTAATACCAGCCAACTTCATAAACACAAATATAGCAAGTGCAGATAACAATGTTCTTGCATGTAGACTCCAGACAAGTGGGATACCCCTTCAATTCATCTGACAACCAATTTTTTTTTCCTTTTTGGTTCTTTGTGTGTGTGTGTGTGTGTGTGTGTGTGTGGTACTGGGATGGAGCCCAGGGCCTTGTGCATGCCTGGCAAGCTCTCTGCCATTGAGCTACATCCCAGTCCCATCTAAAGAGCATTTATAGAGCCAGGCATGGTGATGCACTTTTGTAATCCCAGTACTCGGGAGGCTGAGACCAGAGGATTCGGGTTCGCTGCCAGCCTCAGCTACTTAGTTGAGGCCCTCCGCAACTTAGTGAAACCCTGTTTCAAAATAAAAAATAGGGCTGGGGGTGTAGCTTGGAGGTAGAATGCCCCTGAGTTCAGCCTCCAATATCACAATAAATAAATAAATAAATAGCATTTATAGAACACCTGCTCTGTGTTAGCCCCTGCCCTAGTCCTGGAGACTCAGTACTGCACATGCAAAGCTCTTGCTGTCCTGGAACTCATTGTACATCTAAGAAGGAGTGAAAGACAGCAGATGCAAGAATGCTGGGGAGGCAGAGGGAGTAGGGGCCAGAGAGCGGAGGGGCCAAGGCGGAGGTGGGAGGAGCTTTTTTATGTAAGAGGTTGTGTTGGTTTTTCATTACTTTGACAAAATATCTTAGAAAAACAAAGGAGGAGTGGTTTGTTTTGGCTCGCCGTTCCACAGGTTTGAGCCCAAGGTCCGCAGGTGCCATTGCCTTGGCCTGAGGCAAGGCAGAACAGCACGGCAGCCGGAGGACCTGAGACTGTGGTGACTAGAAACAGAGAGAGCAAGAGGAAGGGACTGGGGACGAGAGAGAGTCCCAGGGACCCACTCCCTTCAAAGACCCACTCCCGGTAGGTTTAACCTCTGTACCACATCCCGATATCCACTCAGCCAGGAGTCCATCGGCGGGCTCACTCACCGATGAGGTCGGAGCCTCAGGATCCCTCTTTTCCCGAAAGCCCCCACTCTGAACTGCTGCGCTGGGGACCAAGCCTTCAACACAGGAGCCCATGGGGACATTCTAATCCATCCCCAAACAGAACAAGGGTCAGAAGTTTGAGGTAGCCGGGAGTGGTGACGCACACTTGTAATCCCAGTACTTGGGAGGCTGAGACAGGAGGATCCGGGTTCGCAGCCAGCCTCAGCTACTTAGTGAGGCCCTCCGCAACTTAGTGAGGTCCTATTTCAAAATAAAAGAATAAAAAAAATAGGGCTGGGGGTGTAGCTCAGAGGTAGAATGCCCCTGGGTTCAATCCACTCCCATAATCCCACCTCCCACTAGATGCCACGTCTCCGCACTGCCCACGCTGGGGACCAAGCCTCCATGTAAGCTTCAGAGGGTTCAAACCACATTCAAACCACAGCAGGCAGTCTCGCTGATAAGGTGATATTTGATAAGACCTGAGGAACTAGGCAGTGAACCTTGCAGCTAGTTGGAGGAATAGTGTCTCCGGCAGTGCGGGCAGTGCATGCGAAGGCCCTACTGCGGGAGCAAGTTTGGCAGAGTCAGGAAACAGAGATGTGGGCTGGGGGGGTGTAGAGTGCTTGCCTCATATGCACAAGGCTCTGAGTTCCATCCCCAGCACTGAAAAAAGGGAAGGAAGTGAGGACGTAGTTCAGTGGTAGAGTGCTTGCCTAGCATACACAAGGCCTTAGGTTCAATCCCCAATGCTGCAAAAAGGGGAAATAGAAACAGGAGGCAGGGAGGGAGAATGGTAGGGATACATTCAGAGGAACAGCAGGAGTGGGGAACTGGGTATGTAGGTCCCACAGGCTTGGTGGACTTTGAAAGGGTCTTGTCTTGGAGCTCCAGTGGCACAATCTGTCAGTTTACGGTACTCAGAAGAAGGGGACTTGGCTTTTACTCAGGCCATAGCTACAAGAGATGGTGTTGTGAACAGTACGGAGTGTTAGGAATTATAGGGATAAAAGGGACATGGCTCAACAAAAAGGAACAGGCTTTATTCAGGGATAAAACCTGAGAGGGAGCCACTGACCAGGGAAAGGCCCCACGAGAGTCAGAAGCAGCTTCCTTACAGGCCTGGGCCATTTCATGGGGCTTAGGAAGAGGGAGGGGGCAAAAGCACTGGTGTGCCCCTCTGACTGGTGGGCTTGTCTCCAGCCAGCTGGGGGCAGAGTATGGTTAGGGTGTTTCTCCTTGCTTTCACTCCTTTTCTTTGGGTTTCTTTGTTCTTAGTCTCCACCGCTGGACCTCAGGGCCGGAGGCTAGACCTCCCAGTGCCCATACAGAGGGACTCAAACGGAATAGCAGGTTGGAGGAAATGATCTATTCCATTAAAGTTTGAGGTGTTTTCAAAGTAACCAGGTACAAAGCCAGGTGTGGTGGCACAGGCTTGTAATCCTAGCATTTGGGAGCCTGAGACCGGAGGATCCTAGTTCATGGCCAGCCTTAGCTACCTAATGAGGCACTCCGCAACTTATTGAGACCCTGTTTCAAAAATAAAGAATAAAAAAATAGGGCGGGGGTGTAGCTCGGAGGTAGAATGCCTGAGTTCAATCCCCAGTACTGCAAAAAAAAAAAAAAAAAAAAAAAAAAAAAAAAAAGCAACCAGGTGCAGGACATAGTCAAAACACAACCAGGGCTTTAAAAGACAACCAGTCTATTTCAAAGATAAGTAGAGTCAGGCATGGTGGTGCGCCCCTGTAGTCCCTGTACTTGGGAGACAGAGACAAGAGGATCTTAGGTTCAAGGCCAGTTTTTAGCAACAGTAAGACCCTGTTTCAAAATTTAAAAAAAAGAAAAGAAAATCTTTTTTTAAAGGGCTGGGGGTAAGCCTGGTGTGGTGGTACATGCCTGTAATGCAGTACTTGAATAATTGAGACAGGAGAATCACAGGATCGAGGCCAGCCTCAGCAATAGTGAGATTCTTAGAAACCTAACAAGACCTTGTTTCAAAACAGAAGTTTTAAAAAAGGGCTAGAGGTATATAGCTTGAAGGTAGAACACCCCTGGGTTCAAGTCTCAGTACCACACACACACACACACAAAGGACTGGGGTGTAGTTCCCCTTGGAGGTAGAACACCCCTGAGTTCAATCTCCAGTACCCCCTTCCTCCCCAAAGAAAGACAGAACTTGAGGGCAATGCGTGTAGGAGGGAACTCAGCACTGTGGGAACAGGCTCAAGAGCCGGGTGCAAGTGAGGCCTCTAAGCAGGTGAAAGCAGGAGGCAGCTTGTGCTTGCACCTGCCCGTGGCACATACTAGTTGTGGAACTTTGGGCTAAGCACCAAATTTCCTAAAAAAAACCATAAAGTCACAGCCAGGCTATCTTTGTGACAAGCAACACGGGCCACCAGGGGACCTGATTTGGGAGCCTCATGCCCCTTTCCCCAGTCGAGTTTTCCTTTGGTTCTACCCCTTGGGTTTCTCATGTCACCTGACCTTTGGACAGAGCCTTAAGAAGGGATGGAGAGGCTGAGCCAATGCCTGCTGTTGACACTGGAGTTTGTCTTCTTGCCAACACACACATCTTCGTCCTTCACAGCCCCAGGCACTTCCAAGCTGTGGCCCGGGAGGGGCCTTCGGGAGGAGACACAGCCCCTCCCTGTCCTGCTGTGGAACCCAGAGCAGGTCTATAAAAAGGCGTCAGGATAGACAGGAAGCACCTGCCACCTGCACCATGAAGCCAGCCACTGCTCTCGTGCTGCTCGGCGCTGCCCTGCTCCTCGTCTCGGGTGGAAGTGGGTGTCTGGAACACCCACCAGGGATAGGGATGCCTGGGGGTGCAGGTTCCCCAGGGGTTCTGACACCTTCCCAGGGCAGTGTGGCATATACTGGATGGCGGGGAGGGGGAGGGGGATAGGGGGAGGAGGGGCTGTATGCATTCTGATGAGTGTCTTTCAAGGGAGGGTCAGCTTGTCTTTGTGTTCCAGATTGTGGTATTTGCCCAGCTGTGAAAACGGATGTTGATAAATTCATAAAGGGAACCCCTGAAGAATATGTTAGCTATGTGTCAAAATACCAAAACAACCCTGTAATGCTGGCCAATGCTAAAAAGCTAAAGCAGTGTGTTGATAAGAAATTGACCGAAGAGGATAAGGAGCAGATACTCAGTGGACTGGTGAGTCTGTGCCTCTCTCTGTGCCTGTCTGGGGAGGTCTGCTTATCCAAGAGCAGCGGGGACAGGGACACTCATTCTCTTCCCCACTATGCCCCCCTTGGGAATCTAGAAAGAAAAAGAACCCCATGAATCAAGAGGTAGGAGGATGGGGCAGACACTAAGAATGTGGGGAAGGACCTAGCATAGAACTCAGCATAGCCCTTGAGCTATCAGATTGGCCCTGGCTATTCTGCTCTGCCCAGCCTCTGTATCAGAACCTCAGCTCTGGCCTCCCTGACTCCAGCCTCTGTACCATGTGAACCTGGGTCTTCTTCAAACTATCAGCATCAGGTCCTTCCCTTCCCCACAAGTTGATTCCTTTATCCTAACCTTCCAAAATCTCTGCTCCATCCCCTCCCCCCAAAAATTCATCTTTTGACTAGTTCCCTGGATCCCAAAGGACCATTTTATAGATCACAAGCCAGGAAGGGAGGCCGCCTCCCAAAGCCCCACCCCCACCCCCATTGCCCTTCCAGGCCTTGGACTGGAATCAGAGTGAATCCTCTCTCTGCTGTCCTGAGAGCTGGTGGGGACAGGTCACTACTTCCACTCCAAGTGTCTGAGGGGCAGAAGTAGGAAGCTGGCTGGGACCAGTGCATTCCTGGGGGTCACTGGCCGCCCGCAGGCTCACCTGGAGCACCGCCAGGTCCCCTTCAGCAGTCTCTTTCCATTCTGTCCCAGACTGTGCGCCCACCCCATCCCACCAGGATGAGCCTTCCCCATCCCTGTGCCATATTGGAGGGGACTTTCTGAGAGCTTCTCGGCCACACCGTGCTATGTTCTGGTGATGGGGCAGCGGGGATCTACCTTTACCTGCTCCACAAGAGGCTGCAGCCCATACCTCCCAGGAAGCGTCCAGGGAGCTTGCTGTGAAGCTTGATGTCTCCTTTACCCGCGACACCTCACCAGGTCTCCTAACCTTCTCTTTGCAGGACAAAATCTATAAAAGCCACTTGTGTTAAGGGATCCATCTTTGACAGGAGAACCAAGGAAGCCACTTGTCTGATCAACTATGTAGTCTCAGCAACTTGCCATGTCCAGGTGTCTGACTAAAGGATTCCAGCTAATAAAAGCTTTGCAATTCATGAGGAGTCCTTACTCTTTGGACTGGAGATTAGGTGTCCGGGTGGGGGTTGCGGGGTGGGGCATGGCAGGGACAACCAGTGTGACTGCAAACTGCAGCTGGATTTGAGTTTTGAATGCTGCCAGATGTTGTCCCTCTGCTGAATTCAACAGGTGTCAGGGGAGGGGTGGCAGTCACAACAGCCACAGTGTCTGCTCACTTTTTGGATCCTGATCCACAAAGGCCACTGTGTAGCTATGCAGGTATTAACAGTCCTTCTCTGATGCTGACTCCCAGCTTTAAGATGGAAATAGAGCTGGGTTTGGTGGCACACACTTGGGAGGCTGAGGCAGGAGGATCACAGGCTCAAGGCAAGTCTCAACAATTTAGCAAGACCCTTGGCAACTTAGTGAGACCCCATTTCAAAATAAAAAATATAATACGTCTTAGTGAGATTGGTAGTAATACCTTCATATATAGACAAAACAGTATTTACATTGTTTCCTTCCTCGAGTCTCATTCTTTCTCTCCCCGCCTCCCTCCCCCAGTCTCCTTCCACTATTCTGCTGGTACCTCTCCTCATTTATCTAAAGTCCTTTTGTATGCCGGGCATGGTGACACAGACCTGTAATCCCAGTACTTGAGAGTCTGAGACAGGAGGATTGCAGGTTGAAGGCCAGCCTCAACAATGTAGCAAGACCCTGTTTCCAAACAAAAAATTAAAAGGTCTGGGGGTGTAACTCAAAGGGAAAGCGCCCCTGGGTTCCATCCCCAACACCACAAAAGCAAATAGAGTCCCTTTGTATTCTATCTCTAGCGTACACATATGAAAGAAAACATGTAAACTTTGACTTTCTGACATTGGCTGATCTCATTAACATAGCATTCTCTAGTTCCATCCATTTTTCTGCAAATGACATAATTTTGTTCTTTTGTATGGCTGAGTAAAATTCTATTGTGAGCATATACCATATTTTCTTTATCCATTCATTTAATGATGGATACTTAGGTTGGTTCCATAATTTGGTTATTGTGATTTGTGCTGCTATAAACTTGGGTATGCATGTATCACTATAGTATTCTAACTAATTTGTGTGTGTGTGTGTGTGTGTGTGTGTGTGTGTGTGTGTAACTGGAGATTGAACCTAGAGGCATTCTACCTCTGAGCTACACCCTCATCCCTATTTTATTTTTTATTTTGAAACAGGGTCTCACCAAGTTGCGGATGGCCTCACTAAGTTGCTGAGGCTGGCAATGAACCTGTGATCCTCCTGTCTCAGCCTCCCAAGTACTGTGATTTCAAGTGTGTGCCACCATACCTGGCTTAACTAATTCTTTTGGAAAGATACCAAGGAGTGGTATAGTTGGGTCATATGGTGGTTCCATTCCTAGCCTTTTGAGAAACCTCCAAACGGATCTCCTGCAAAAAACAAACAAAACAATTTGGTGCTAGGGATGAGTAGAAGCCAAGGGCATTCTACCTCCCAGTTACACTCCCAGCCTTTTTAATTTTTATTTTTTATGTCAAAACAGGGTTTCACTAAGGCCTCAAATCTGTAATCCTCTTGTCTCAACCTCTGAAGTACTAGAATCACAGGTGTGTAACACAGCACCTAGCTAATAAATATTCTTAATTACTAATTATAATTTCTTAGTGGTATATATTAAAGGAGACAATCCACAAAATAAAAATTATTTGAATTCTCAACCTTTTTTTTTTTTTGCGGTACTAGGGATTGAACTCGGGTATTCTACCTCTGAGCTATACCCCCAGCCCTATTTTTTATTCTTTATTTTGAAACAGGGTCTCACTAAGTTGTGGAGTGCCTCACTAGGTAGCTGAGGCTGGCCTCGAATCCGGATCCTTCCGTCTCAGCCTCCCGAATGCTGGGATTACAAGCGTGCACCACCACACCTGGCTCTAAACCATTTTTAAGAAAGTCAAGGGAAGCCGGGCGTGGTGGCTCACACTTGTAATCCCAGCATTCGGGAGGCTGAGACCGGAGGATCCGGGTTCGCGGCCAGCCTTGGCTACCTAGTGAGGCACTCCGAAACTTAGTGAGACTCGGTTGCAAAATAAAGAATAAAAAAAATAGGGCTGGGGGTGTAGCTCGGAGGTAGAATGCCCCTGAGTTCAATCCCTAGTACCGCAAAAACAAAAAAAAGAATAAAAAAAAGGAAAGTCAAGGGAGCCAGGTGTGGTGGTGGTGTATACCTATAATCCCAGTACTTGGGAGGCTGAGACAGGAGAATTGCAGATTCAAGGCCAGTGTAAACAATTTAAGTGAGACTCTCAGCAACTTAGCAAGACAGTTTTTCAAAATAAAAAATAAAATAGAAGCCGGGCGTGGTGGCGCACGCTTGTAATCCCAGCATTCGGGAGGCTGAGACCGGAGGATCCGGGTTCGCGGCCAGCCTCAGCTACCTAGTGAAGCACTCCGCAACTTAGTGAGACTCGGTTTCAAAATAAAGAATAAAAAATAGGGCTGGGGGTATAGCTCAGAGGTAGAATGCCCCTGAGTTCAATCCCCAGTACCGCCAAAAAAAAAAAAAAAAAAGATAAAAATAAAATAGGGCTGGGGTGTAGCTCGGAGGTAGAATGCCCCTGAGTTCAATCCCCAGTAAAAAAAAAAAAAAATTAAAAAAAATAAAATAAAATAAAATAGGAGTCGGGCGTGGTGGCGTACAGAGGCTGAGATCGGAGGATCAGGGTTCATGGCCATCCTTAGCTACTTAGTGAGGCCCTCCGTAACTTAGTGAGACCCTGTTTCAAGAAATAAAGAATAAAAAATAGGGCTGGGGGTGTAGCTCAGAGGTAGAATGCCCCTAGGTTCAATCCCTAGTACCAAAAAAAAAAAAAAAAAAAAAAAAAAAAAAAAAAAAAAAAAAAAAAAAAAAAAAAAAAAGCTGGGAGTAAATGGCATGATGATGCACAACTGTAATTTCAGCACTTGGGAGGCTGAGACAGGAGGGTGGCAGAGTGGAGGACAGACTCAGCAACATAGTGATACTCTCAGCAATGCAGCAAGACTCTCAGCAACCTAGCAAGACCCTATTTCAAAACAACAAAAAGGGCTGGAGATACAGTCTAGAGATAGAACATCCCTGAGTTAAATTCCCACCACAAAAAGAGAAAGAGGGGAGGAGGAGGAGGAGGAGGAGGAATAAGAAGAAAGGAAGAGAGAGATAGGGAGAAAGAAAAAGAGGGAGGAAGAGAAAGAGGGACAAACAGGGAAGAAGTACTCATAACCATCGTAGTCTTCATTTCTGCAAGTGCTCATGGGAGCATATCTAGTCCTTAAAATTACATTTCTTTTTTTATTTTTATTTTTATTTTTGAGGTACTTGGGATTGAACCCAGGGACATTCTACCTCCAAGCTACACCCCCAGCCCTATTTTTTATTCTTTATTTTGAAACAGGGTCTCACTAAGTTGCAGAGGGCCTTACTAAGTAGCTGAGGCTGACCGAGAACCTGTGATCCTCCGGTCTCAGCCTCCCAAATGCTGGGATCACAAGCGTGCGCCACCACGCCCGGCTCCCAGCCCTATTTTTTATTCTTTATTTTGAAACTGAGTCTCACTAAGTTGCGGAGTGCCTCACTAGGTAGCTGAGGCTGGCCGAGAACCTGTGATCCTCCGGTCTCAGCCTCCCAAATGCTGAGATTACAAGCGTGCACCACCACGCCCGGCCTTAAAATTACATTCCTAACTACCTTTTCCACCATTCCATTCCAGACCCTCTCTACCCACAGCAATCTCCTCAGCTCTTTATCCCCCTTCCTGAAGGAGAGACCCAACCTTCACCCAGAAGGGCCTGAGCCTCTAGCAATCCTGTCTGCAGTGGAGTATGGCGGTTTCCTGTTAATTTTACCACACATTGAGGGAGTGCCGACATTCCAGATGTGCTCTTCTTACCCTCGTTACGTAATAGGAACCCGACTTCCCCTCGATAAATGCGTTAATCACTCCAGTCGCATAAGCTCTCTTTACCTGTTCACTGGGATGTGAATGCCAGCATGGCCAGGAAGTGGTCTTGACCTCATGGAGAGATCATTGCTGTGTCTCCTGATGGAAGTATTCCTCTCTTGAAGAACTAAGACTCCCAGATCCCAGAGTTGCAGGGACAGAAAGGGAAAATATTGTCACTGGGTCACTGTAGGGGTAATAGTGAGAGAAGCCAATCATTAATTCTCAGACTCATGAATCCAGGCCCTGCAAGAACACCAGATGAGCCAGGCACAGTGGTGCATGCTGGTAATTCCAGTGCTTGAGAGGCAGAGACAAGAGGACCACAGGTTTGTGGCCAGCCGCAGCAATTTAGTGAGACCCTCAGCAATTTAGTAAGATGCTATTTCTTTTTTTCTTTCTTCTTTTTTTTTTTTTTATTCGTGCATTGTAAGCATACATCTTTGTTAGGTACAAATTGATAACGACATATGTGCCCATATTTCTCATTTGACCCCTTCCCCAAATTCCCACCCCACTCCCCCACCCTCCCTCCCTCTCAAGTTCAGTTTGGTGAGTAACCTTGATGTACATTAGGGTGCCCCCCCCCGACGTCCATCCCTTTCGGTTAAATCAACTTCTTTGTTTATCGAGGGTCTCTCCTTTTCCATCTGGAGACCCTCTTATGCCCCATCTTCTCCCTAGCATCTGCATATTAGGGAGAACATATGCTTTTTTACTCTTTGTGACTGGCTAATCTAACTTAACATAATGTTTTCCAGTTGCATCCATTTCCCGGCAAATAACATGATTTTGTTCTTCTTTATGGCTGAGTAAAATTCCATTGTGTACATATTCCATAGTTTTGTAATCCATTCATCTGTCAGTGGACATCTTGGCTGCTTCCATAGTTTGGCTATTGTGAATTGTGCAGCTATAAACATAGATACACATGCATTGGTCTGATAGTTTGGTTTCCTTTCTTTTGGGTAGATACCCAGAAGTGGTATTGCTGGATCATATGGTAGGTTCATTCCCATTCGTCTGAGGATCCTCCATACTGTTTTCCAAAGTGGTTGCACTAGTTTGCAGTCCCACCAACAACATATTAGAGTTCCCACTTCTCCACATCCTCGCCAGCATTTGTTGTTGTTCCTGTTTTTGATGATTGCCATTCTGATTGGGGTTAGTGCTCTTTTTTTTTTTTTTTTTTTTTTTTTTTTT
>PVLC010031662.1:0-18662 GCA_004027655.1 Graphiurus murinus
ACTGTCTAATATTGCACAAAAATTAAATGTGTTGGTGTATTAAAGAAAAGGAAGTGGAACAGATGTAGCATTCTCAAATTTCTGCTAAGAATATATAAGAAATTCCAAACACTAGTTTCTCAATATTGATTTCTTGTCCCTGAAATATCTTTGAATATATGGCTATATTTTTCTCAAGTAATCACAGAAACAGTAAAGAGTTGTCAAACTGCATTAATAGAATGTGCCTGTATGGACACATCATAGTTATTAACCTAGGTATTAATTTTCAAGCAATTTCTTTAAAAACCTCTTAGATGGTGGCTAAATGGAGCTGTGTTTCATGACCCCATCATTGCATTGTTACTGAAAACTCCAATAGAAATTTAGATTACTAACTAAATTAAACACATTAAAAGCTTATCTGAAACTCCAAATTATAGCCTTTGAAGACTCAAAAAGTCAGAAACACAAAGACAGCTATATTTAACTGATTTAAAGAAAAAAACAACACAGCTGGAAATGTATCAGAAGACACAGTGCTTATAATACAGAGCTGCATGTAGTTTTCTCTAATGTCTATCCAAGCATTCTAAGAAGTTTCCATTTAAAGACAACATACATTTCCCTTATTTCCCTTGGGACATCATTGCCATTCTAAAAGTGAAGGAAATTTTTGTTGTTGTTGTTGTTGGGCAGAATGAAGAAATCTTAAGCAATAAGCAAATATTATCCTCAAGGGTGAACCAGAGATAGAGACTCTCAAGAGGTAGTTAGTGAAACACCTGCTTCTTATGGTAAAACTTGGTACTGAAGAAAATGATAACTCTCTGAGCCATCAATATTTCCCTGAAAGATAGCCATAAACTTGGGATTGCAAATCTAGAAGACCAACGTTGTGGAACTGTAATGGTTTTAAATGCTAGGATTTTACCTACTCTGAAGTTAGGACCTCTGGAGGTATGTCACAAAAACTAAGTTTATGATCTTTATGTCTTTAATCTTTTAAGAAAAAATATAAAAGCATAAGACCCAAACATTTCTTAAACTTCTACTCAATTTCATTCACCTTTAAACATCAAAGGAAGGTATGAATATTTGGGGGGAATGAAAGCTGCTAGTGGCTTCAGTGAAGTGTTCTCAGCATGAAGAAGAATAAGAAGGAAAAAAGGGATATTGTAGGAATTAAACTTTCTTTCAAAAAAGAGAATTCAATTTGTAATCCCAGTACTTGAGAGACTGTAGGTTGGGGACCAGCCTCAGCAACTTAGCATGAGGCTCTCTGCAAATTAGTGAGATCCTGTTTCAATATAAAAAATAAAAAAATAGGACTGGGGGTATAGGTCAGGGGTAGAACACCCCAGGGTTCAATTCTCAAAACAACACACACACACACACACACACACACACACACACACACACATACACACACACAACTTTAAAATTAAAGTGCAAAAAGTTTTTTAATACCTAGTGTAATAATTTGTGTCCTTTTTTTTGAACCCAGGAACATTCTACATCCAAAATATAAGCTAGAAAACACTTTAAAATAAGGAGAAACATCCTTATTCCAATTTCCTTATAAATGTCTACTTTAAAAATAAAATGTTTTAGTAAGTGTATACCAGGGGCCAGCAATGAATTTATTAATTTTTAATGGGGAATCAAAACTAAGTGGAACAGGATCCTTATTTTAAAAATTCATTTTAGTATATGACAAAGGATTTCAGTCTCTAAAAGTTTTAGAAGTATTTATGAAAATATGTAGCATACTTAGCCTGTGATTTAGATATCAACTAAGAAGACATAAGTTGTAGAACTAAGAATTAAAATCAGTGATACTACACTTGAAATTTCAAGCCAAGTGATGCTTCTTCCTATCTGATTTACAGCTGGGTTTTAATAACATCCCAAGTGCTGTACTTCTATCTGTAGGTAAGCTAGGAATCTTCTAGGATAATCCTTGATGTTTTATCTGGCTTGTTGATGATGATTTTAATGAATAGCATCCTCTCTGCTCTTTACCAAAAACAAAATTATTAATTATTACCATATTTAAAATAAATGTTTTACAAGGAAGAATATCAATTATCATGAAAGACCAATACTGAGAGAACATATTTTATGTTAGATGCCATTGCAAAGGAGAACTGTAATGAGAGTGTAAGGCTCTCTCCATATCTCAATTAGGCTGCTTACCCTGTTCACTAGAGAAAGTTATTTCTCCGTTGACTTCCTCTCTTTTTACTTAAGTACCATTTACCATTTATTTAGCAAGTGCATTACTTGTTTTATTTAACAGCTTCATTATATATGTACTCCATGAGACAGCTCTTGTTCATGCTTATTTTCCTAACCTGAAGTCATTAGGACTCAATAAATATTGGTTGAACCAATAAATATGAGTGGAATGTAGAATTAAGTCTGTTAAAATACCTCTTGAAGAGTATCATCTGAGTATAGGCTTTTGACTTCTAAGTTACATAAAAGTAATAATATATATGTACTTTTGGTACTGGAGGTTGAACCCAGGAACATTCTACATCCAAGCTATACCCCTTGCCTTTTTTATTTTTATTTTTATTTTACTTTATTTTGAAACAAATTCTTGCTAAATTGCTGAGGTTCTCACTAAGTTATTGTGGCTGGCCTTAAACTTGGGATTATTCCATCTCAGCCTCCAAAGTACTGGGATTATAGACTTGCAACATTTACAATTTAAAAATATAATTTAATCATTTAAAAATATAATTGAGCTGGGTGTGGTGTTGCACGCTTGTAATCCCAGTGCTTGGGAGGTTGAGACCGAGGATCCAGGTTCGCAGCCAGTCTCAGCTACTTAGTGAGGCCCTCTGCAACTCAGTGAGACCCTGTTTCAAAAATAAAGAATAAAAAGTAGGACTGGAAGTGTACCTTGGAGGCAGAATGCCTCTGGGTTCAATCCCCAGTACCGCAAAAATAAATAAATAAATAATAAAAATATATAATTGAGACATGAAAATTCTTACAAAGATTGTGTGTGTGTGTGTGTGTGTATGTGTATACTCCATTGTATTTAAAAACAAAAGTGTACTACTAGTTGTATTTTTTGATCCTTCAATTTTAAGAGAAACCTGTTTTAGGAGATGACACATGGCATTTGACATGGCAAAATTACGTTACTGGAATAAGTTAACACTGGGTTTCTACATTGATAACTGCTAGCAAGAAATTGTTGGGTGTTTTTCAATTGTTATCTTTTTGGTCAACAAACATGCTTTCAAACAAACTTGGCACGACATTACATCATGGTGCTGAGTGTTCACTGATGCTATGCATTAGAGCCCATGTGTTCATCAAGAAGGAGTTATGAATTCATTTAATTAACTAATGAGACAGATGGACACTCAGCAATCTGCTTAAAATAGCAGTTAAACAGACTGGTTATTCATTTACTTTATAATATATGTAGAAAACAGAAAATCTTTTCTCTTGGCTATTAATTCTCTTTTAGAAACGGATCCAGAGTAACTAATTTAGAATTTGTTCTACTTCCACCTGGATTTATTTGTATCTTTAATTTTCTATGAAAAAATGGCTTCTTGTATCATTTTCTTCAAATTACCTAATTCTAGTATTTGTAATTATTAAATTCTTGGTCTTAATTTCCTAGTCTATGGAATGGGTATGACAATAGTCACTACTGAATAAGTTTGTGTGCAACCTATTAAATTTAAAATATGTAGGTCAGTAGATGGTATATAGTAATCATTCAACTTCTGCTTATATATGCTATATCACCAACATTAACAATGACATCATCACTATTTGTATATAAGCTAGGTTCGAGTAATTAAAATAAATTTTATAGGGTTTAAAAATATTTATTTAGTTAGCGAGTGTGGTACTAGGAATTGAACCCAGGGACATTCTACCTATGAGCCACAACCCCAGCCATTTTTATTTATTTATTTTTTTGTTTATGAAACAGATCCTCACTAGGTTTCTGAGAGTCTCACTATGTGACTGAGACTATTCTCAAATCTTTGATCTTCCTGCCTCAGCCTCTCAAGAGCTGGGATTACAGGTATATGCCACTACATCCAGCTTCTATAGGGTTTCTATAGAAACACTTTTTATTATTTTCTAGAGATAGATCAAATTTTTTAAGATAATAAATTTCAAATAGATTTCCTTACTAATTAAACCAGATTTCATAAACGATGTGCTGAATTCTAAAGGATGAGAAAAACTTAATCACAACAAGTTATAGATGGAGGAAAACCCCAGTGAAGGAAGCAGCATGTGTAATGGTATCAAGGTTTGAGAAGAATCCACACTGGGGAATTTTAAGTGCAGTATTTTGGTTTCACTGAGGTTATGAAGCCTAAGCAAGTAGAGAAACAGGTGGAAACGACTGAAGGAAAGACATGAACTGTAGAGAAACTCCTATGTGTTTAAACCTTGCATATCCTTGAAACAAAAAATTGGTACAGATATTTTCATTTGATATATAGTATTCTGAACTGCTGATATATAATTTACAGACACAATTTCTTTAATGTTCAATTTTTATAAATATCAATATGTAACAATCACCCAATCAACATAGAGAATATATCAATTGCCACACAAAGTTCCCTCATATCCTCCTCTTAAATAAATATTCTGGACTTCAAGAAGTAATAGTTTTTTTTGTTTCATTATTATTTTACTACTTTTGCTTGTTCTTTATATAATGGAATTATGAAGATTGCATTATTTTGTGCTTGCACCATATAATGTTTCAGAGCTTCACTGTGTTATTGAATATATCAGTGTTTCACCCCCAATTTATTGCCAGTAGGGATCCTAGTGTGTGAATATGCTACAATGTGTTTATAAATTCTCTTATTGATAGATATTTAGGTTGTTACCAGATTGGGATAATTAATACATAAGGCTGCTATGAACATTAGCTAATCTTTATGTGGACCTATGGTAAATACCTAAAAGTGAAATTTTTTTCATCATAATCAGGGGATATACATAGTTTTATAAGAAAATGTCAAAGAAATCTTTAAATTTGTGTGTCATTTACATCATCATCAGTAATATATGAGAGTTCTAGTTATGTTAATTTCCTTTCAGTATTAAGAATAAAACCTTTGATATTAGCCATTCTAGCAGTTGAAAAATGGTATCTTGTCATGTTTTCAATTTGTATTCCTCTAATGACTAATGATGAGTTCTGAGAACTAGACATCTTATCTCAATGATTCTCAACTTATTTGTCCATTTTTTAATTGGGTTGTTTTTATTACACTTTAGACATTTTTTTATATATGCTAGAGGAACAAACTTTCTCTAAGTTTCTGGATTGCTAATCCTTTTTTTTAAGTGTTATGTTTTATGAAAAAGTCAGTTCCTCTTTTCTTTTTATAATGAATGCATTTGTATTAAAGGAATATTCTACTATTATCACGAGAATACTCTTCTACTTTCTTCCAGGTTATATGTTTCTAGTTTTCAATGTTTGTGTGTGTGTGCGTGTGTGTGTGTGTGTGTGTGTGTGTGTGTGTGCGCGTGTGAATAGAACAACTGAACATGGGGCATTGTACTTCCAAGTTACACCCATCGCCCTATTTTATTTTGAAA
This sequence comes from Graphiurus murinus, assembly GCA_004027655.1. Lineage (NCBI taxonomy): Eukaryota > Metazoa > Chordata > Mammalia > Rodentia > Gliridae > Graphiurus > Graphiurus murinus. The sequence continues at coordinate 5,596 of PVLC010031662.1, forward strand.
TAGTATCTTGCTAAGTTGCTGAGGGTCTCACTAAGTTGCTAAGGTGAGCCTCCAACCTGTGATCCTCATGTCTCAGCCACCCAAGTACTGGGATTATAGGTGTGTGTCACCAAGCCTGGCTCAAGTTAATTTTCATCATAGAATTAGGGAAGAGTTAAGATTGTTTTTCTATTATTTTTCTGTTATTTGTGCAATGTAATTATACATCACAGTGAGATTCAAAGTGTAAAAAAGCATACAAGTATACACCACGTGGTGTGTTTCCCTCTGCCTACATTCTTCCTTTTTCTTCCTCAGATGTGTTAGTGAGACTGGTAGTGAAATCTTCTTGTACGGATGAAACCTTGTTTGAACTATTCGCTTCCTTGATCCTTGTTTTTCTCCCTCCACCTCCCTTCTCTATCTCTTTCCACTATTCTTGTGTCTTTCCTCATTTGACATAAATCTCTTTTGCTTTTTATTTTTGTTCTAGCTTCTCTGTATGAGAGAAACATATGATGAAAGCAACTTTGACTTTTGGAGACTGGCTGATCTCAGCATAATATTCTCTAGTTCCATCCATTTTCCTACAAATGACATCACTTTGTTCTTTATGGCTGAGTAAAATTTTATTGTGTGTATATACTAAATTTTCATTATCCTTTCCTCTGTTGACTGTCACCAAGGCTGGTTCCATAATTTGGCTATTGTGAATTTTGCTGCTACAAACATGTGTAAATATAGGATTCTAACTTCAATTCTTTAGAAAAATAATGAGGAGTAGTATGGCTGGGTCATATGAAGGTTCCATTCCTAGTCTTCTGAGGAACCTCCATACTAATCCACAGTAGTTGTATTAATTTACAATCCCATTAACAGTGTACAGTAGTTCCTATTTTCACACATTCTTGCCAGTAATTATTGTTTAACTTCTTGAAAATTGCCGTTCTAATTGAAATTAGGTAGAATTTTAGGGTAGTTTTGATTTGCATTTCCCTGATTACTAATGATTTTGAACATATTTTCATGTATTTGTTAGCCATTTGTATTTCTTCTTTTGAGAAGTGTCTATTCATCTCAATAGCCCATATTTAAAATACAGATATCCAGTTGTTTTGATATTTGTTATATTCACATATAGGGACCATAAATGTATGAATTAAGGCTGTCTATTCTGGTTCACTGATTAATGTGTTTACTGTTAGACCAATATAACACTGTTTCAGTAGCTTCACAGTATTTCTCAAAATCAGAAGTATAAATCTTCCAAGTCTCTCTTTGTGATTGTTTTGTTTTATTCTGTTTTGTTTTGTGGTGCTGTGGATTGAACCCAGGGACATTATCTCCAAGATATACCCCCAGCCCTATTACAGGGTCTCACTAGGTTACAGAGAGCCTCACTGAGTTGCCACAGCTGGTTTTGAATCTGTGATCATCCTGTCTCAGCTGCCCAAGTACTAGGATTATAGACATGAGTTACCATGCCTGGCTTCTCCCTGTGTTTTTGTGTCAAGACAATTTCTTTAGATCCTTTGTATTTCAATAGCAATATTAGATTAAGCTTACTAATTTTCTTGTCAAAACTCTAGAGGGCTGTGATTGCATTGAATCTATAGATCAATGTAGAGAGAAAAGATATTTCAAAATAAAGAGTCTTGGATGAACATGACATATTTATCTTTTTATTTATATATATTTTTAGCTCCTTTTAGAAATGTTCTATAGTTTTTAGGTAGAGTTATTGCACATTTCCATTAGATTTATTCTTAATTTTCATGGTTTTTGTTTCTATAATAAATGTTATTACTTAATGTTCCTAATCTTTACTGACTACATCTAGAAATAAAGTTGATTTTATAGTAATCTCGTATCATAAAATTTGTCTATTATTTCTAAAATTTATTTTGTATATTTGAATAGTTTATGAGTATGTAACTACCCGCCTTTTTTTTCCCTTGCCAATATTTATGACTTTAAAATTTCCTGTCTTACCTTATTGAATTTCTTAGGGCTTTTGATGCAGTATTGATTAGAGGAAGTAAGAACCTAGCAGACATCCCTGTCTTCTGTTGGAAAGGCAGGTTCCTGGGTGCTATCTTTGAAACTCTGCTACGTCATACATGAATGAGCCTTGGACCTGGAATATTTCCCTACCAAGAGATTAAAGAGCACACCCAGCCTGTGCCTGGCTTGTCTCATAAATGGGAATATCTTTCCTGTTTCAGCTTCCTGTATACTTATGTTTTCTTGTTTCTTCTTTTTTGCTTAACCCTGCATATCTTGATCCCTCAGGCTGGCCCCCAGCTTTCAGTATTTGACACCCTGCAGGAGGAAGAGTCTTTTCACAGATATTAGAGGTGTGAATAAGCTAACTGTCCTGTTCAGCAGCTGGGCCCCTGCCCGCCATAGGAACTGATGCTTGCTATTGGAACTGATCTCTCTGTCTTTTCTTTTTATGAGTAGGAACATTCTTCATTCAATGCTTGACTGTTTTGTTTTTCTGGGTGACTCCAGTAATAAGATGCAATGGACAGAAATAATGTTTGGACCTGTATTCCTGGTAGCCAGAATTGTGATGACCTTTGCTATACTCCATGGAATTGAATCTTCCTCTGGTACAGGTAATTGGTACACAGAGTTTTGCTTGACACCTTCTGTGTGTATGTGTCTGTGTGTGTGTGTGTGTGTGTGTCTGTGTGTGTGTGTGTGTCTGTGTGTGTGTGTGTGTGTGTGTGTGTGTGACATTGAAGATTGAACCCAGGAGTATTTTACCCCTAAGGTACATCCCTAATCCTTATTATTTATTTATTTATTTATTTATTTATTTATTTATTTATTTATTTATTTATTATTTGAAATCAAGTTTTCTCACTAAGTTGCTGAGGACCTCACTAAATTTCTAAGGCTGGTCTCAAATTTGTGATCCTCCAGTCTTAATCTCCCAATTATTGGGATTACAGACATGTACTACTATGGCCTACTGACACCTTATTTTCTAAAGGAAGAAATGTTCAATGTTTGCCATTAACTGTGGTCTTAGTTGTAGTTTTTAGTTGTCTTTTTTTTTTTTTTTTTTTTTTTTTTTTTTTTTTTTTTTTTTTTTTTTTTTTTTTTTTTTTTTTTTTTTTTTTTTGGTACTGGGGATTGAACTCAGGGGCATTCTACCTTGGAGCTATACCCCCAGCCCTATTTTTTATTCTTTATTTTGAAACCGAGTCTCACTAAGTTGCGGAGTGCCTCACTAGGTAGCTGAGGCTGGCCGCTAACCCGGATCCTCCGGTCTCAGCCTCCCGAATGCTGGGATTACAAGCGTGCGGCACCACGCCCGGCTAGTTGTTTGTTTTTGTACTGGGGATTATTGAACACAGGGTCATCCCACCTTAAAGCTATAGCCCTACCTAGCCCTTTTTATTTTTTATCTTAAAACAGAGTCTTCTAAGTTGCCGAGGATCTCACTAAATGTTTGAGGGTGGCCTCAAGCCTGTGCTCCTCCTATCTCAGCCTTCCAATTATTGGGATTATAGGCATGTATAACTATACCTGGCTGAGGTTTTTAAATGTATGTATTTTTCAAATTGAGAAACTTTCCTTCTAAACCTAGAAACATAATATTTTTATTTTTATCATGAATAGGTATTGATGATATTCTAAATTTTTATACACATGTATCCTCATTATTATAGTTATAATTTTATATGATAAATGACAATGATTTATTTTAAATGTTAAACCAACCTCATATTCCTTAATTAATACCACTTAGTCATAATATATTACCTTCTTACATATGTTTGGATTCAGTTTGCTACTATGTTTATGAAGGTTACTTTTCTCTATTTTTTTCATACAATGTCAGTGTTAAAATTTACCTCAGGGTTTTACTAGACTCATCAATTAAGTTGTAAAGTCTTCCTCTCTTAGAAGAAGCTTATGTCTTCTAAACATGATTGGTGGAATTCACCAAACAATACATCTGGTTCTTGGTTTTTCTGTGTGGGAAATTGTTTGAATATCAATTCAATACCTTTAATAGGTATAATATTTGGAGCATAGGTCCCCAAAATTATTTGTTGACTGCTCCTTTTTCAGAAAAAAAACAAAAACAAAACTTTACTCAGCACCCTCCTACCACCCACTTATTTTATTGAACTTCCTCCACTTGTACCTGGGGCTACTAATGTACCCTTGGGCATTTCTAGTACTTCAGGCAGTGGTATCATCCACTTTGGGAATCTATGATTTAGAGTATTATTTCTACTTATACCAACTTTAGCAAATTGTTTCCAAGGAGTTTGTCTATTTCATCTAAACTGTCAAATTTATGTATTTAGAAGATAGAATATGTAGCATTGGTCCTTAATATTGGTGTGCTGCTAAAGTAACTCATCAAAATCAAAGCTAATATTTAGGACTGGAATGTTATCGGTACCCCTACCTTGCCTAATTTCAAGCTTTCAAGAGCTCTCTAGATTCCTGATTCCATAAGAACTGGCTTTGATATGCCAGTGCAAGTTAGCATATCACCAGTCCTTAGGAAGTAAGAAAAACAAGTATCAGGCATAATCCTCAGGTTTCCATTATTATGTGGTATACTTTCTATTGCTCACATGGCCATTGGAAGCCAGTATTACAGGGTTAGTTTGCTGATAAAATTGTCAATGCATCATATAAAGGAGTGAGAAGTGATGTACAAAATTCCATTTAGGATTTAAGAAAGGATTATATTTGTAAACCAGTGCAAAGAAAATACTATTAAAAGTGATATATGGAAAAATTAATATTTGTGAGAAAACATGTGTATTATTGCCCCATTTCTTCTTATACTTAATGCAATTATGTCTATGAAGTGTCACTTCTTTGTTGACATAGAAACCTAATCTATTCTCACCATAAGGAGTGGGACAATGGAGAATGTAATATGAATAGCTCTAAACATATGCAAGTTTTTTCTTATTTCATAAGAAATTTGGTAGACTGACTATTCTTGGAGCTTATAATTTCTCAATTCTGGGGAATTATGCCACCTCCAAAATCAAATAAAACATGATTATGATCAGGGAAAGGAGAACACATTATTCATTGGATATAAGAAATAGTATGAAATATATATGTAACAGTTTGGAAAGGAAATGACTGAATTTTAATTGTAATAAGAATAAGGAAAAGTCCTTCAAATTGTGGAAAAATACTAAAATTGTTACTTGTTTGTCCAACCAATAGCTACTCCAAACCTACCTTGTTCAAAAGACTTTGGTAAATAACCTGAGGTGATTTAAATCAATGATCTACAAATACTGTAACAAATAAACTTTAATGTGTTCAAATTATGTCTCTCTTGAAACAAGTAGAACTGAAACATAATCTCACATTCACAGCAACATACAAATATGCCCTACCAATCTCACCACCCTAATAATAATTTCTAAATCTGTAGATCTCATAAATAGTTTCTAATGGATTCATAGTATTATATAACACACTCAATATTTTTCTTGTGTATGTGTAGTACAGGGGATTGAAATCAGGGTCTACACCCCCTGCCTTATTTTATTTTGAAATGGGGTCTCACTAGGTTGAGGAGGGCCTTGCTAAGTCGCCAAGGTTGGCCACAAACCTGCAGTCCGGTTGGCTAAGCCTCCTAAGTACTGGGATTACAAGAATGGGCCACCATGCCAAGCTTCAATTAATTTTTAAGTCCACAGTTTACTTGTAATTTAAAAGGTCAAAATATTTAAAAAAAGAAAACTGAAGAATGGAATATTTGACCATTCTAATATGACTGGAACAACCTCTAAAGAAAGAGTAACCTCTGAGTGTTTTACTTAATGACTTCCTAAGCTTAATGGGCTAATTAACACTTTTATGAATGCTATATCTATTTTCTACTCTCTTTTGGAGGAAGGGAGTTGCTTGTCAATGAGATTATATTCCATACCTTATAAGACACAAGCCTCTGTATTTGGGAAGTTTTATAAAATATAAAATTGGAAAAAAAATATATAAAATTGGATAGATAAATATTCCAAAAGCTGAGTTAATATTTTAATCATTAGTGTTTGTCCTTGCACTTTAAAAAGGACAGATTTTAAATATGTGACTTTTCCCTTGACTCTGAAATTGAACACCTGAATATAATGTAAACCTCACTTTATTGTCAGGTGATCACTGCAGTCTTCAAAGTCTGGCCATTGCTATAAGTATTGTGCAGAAGTTGCTGTCAGCATTGCTGTTCACCATTCAAAAAGCATTCTGAATCCATCAGTTTTCCTTAGAAAACAACCCTGATGGCAGTCTGTCTCTGTCTTTGGGTCACTTGCTGCTAATTACATAATTGATTACTCAATAAACATAGCACTTATAAGGCAATGATAGTGTGTCAATTACTCGTCAATATATTAGGGCTTCAAATATCTTTAATCTCTGACCTCAAGAAACTTGTTTTTTATTTAGAGATGAATAAAAATCCTGTATTGGCTAACCCCGAGCAGCCAAGCACAATAGGGCTGCAACGGTGGGGGTGTTGTACTCCTATTACTTATGAGAAAATTGAAGTTCTAAATGTTAAATAACTTGACCTAAACTAAATAGTAGCAAATAGAAGAGCCATGTTCAAACTCGCTCCTTTCTGACTTTTAAACCTGTGTTGTCAACAGTATTCCCTAGCACAGGAAAGGTGACTTACTATCTTGGCAGCTCTGCATAAATAAGCAAGAGGGGGAAGACAAATTCTGTCTCCTCTCTGAGAATGGCTCCTTATCTATGTACTTAACTTTCTGAGTCACCCAGTAGTGCCGCTTCTGTCATGATCATTATGGCCCAACTCATCATGGACCTCCAGGATTGGAAAATTCCTGACCAGGTGTCCCATCGAGCCACTCCCTAGTATAGCAGAGGGACTCAAATGGACAGCGATAGATGCCTACAGGCACAACACTGTTGGCAGACCCAGCACCCACAACTGCTTTTCAAACTCCCAGGAACTTGCCCTTCTGTCATGGTATGCCATGTTCAATATCCACGTTCTGTGTATATTGTCTGTGCTCCCCCATAACCTGGCTGTTTACTATCTTTGTCTTCATTTAAATCATATAAGCTTTGATACAGACATCATCTATCTATCAGATCACTTCACCCCTCCCTATGATGGAACTCTTCCCAGAATGAGCAAGCTTGTCTGTTGTTATCTATATTTCTGTTTTATTGGGTGTCTCTCTATAATGATTCTATTTAACAAGCTTTGTGTGTTTTCTTCAGTGATGCTGGTTTGCATACTGAAGCTACATTATCAGTTAGCTCTTACATAGCTGAAATGGTGCATGCCTAAACTCCTAGGACAATATAGACTGTTTGAGATCAATTTTAATTTTTTGTTCTGCCTCTACTAGGCTCACCATAAGAACCGCCTCCAGGAATGTTTCAGTTTTTGCATAATTTGAAGTGATTTTTGTTTTTTATTGTGATTGCTTTGCCTCTGCAAAAGTCAGGTTATGTTTTTAAATAATCATCTCTAAGTATTTTTATTGGTTCTCAATTTCACTAACTTCTCAACTAGAACAGCAATTAAAAAGACCCACTGCTTTTGTATAAATTACCATCTCCAAAGACAGTCCTTTCACCGACAATTTAAAAAGGGAGCAGCCCCTTCTGTGTGGACAAGCTCCAGGCCCCATGGCATGAGGACCATGACTTAGCCCCTGGGCTCAGGCTGGATCTGAGATCCCACTCCTTTATTCAGTCAGGTGTCTTTTCACAACAAATGGAGATATATTCTCAAATGTGGATTAATCAATCAGGACATGTGCAATCTCTAAATGGAGTTACTGTATACAGGAAATACAAGGAATGTAGAGAACTATTAAGACAGAGAGCATGATAACCTTAAAATAATGTGTTGATACACCAGGTTTTGCGTAGTCTGGGGTTTGGTCACCCAGCAGGAAGGGTGTTTGATTTATACAGTGCATTTAGATAGGTCTACAACTGAGTCCCTCTGATGTCATGTTTTCTCACCTTTACCAAGATGCTTTTACCATCACTATTGTGAAAGAGTGTTGGGAAACTTCCACATCTGATTCTCACATGGATATGTGATGATAGTCACATACAAGATAAAACATAGTCATAATTCTATTGAATTTTTTAGAGCACTTTCAGAAGATTTTATATTTAATGACTAGTCAAGCATTTCTAAGTACTTCAGGAGGAACAGTGGTTGTATTTATCAATTCAGTGTTGATACTCTGCTAAAAATGCATAAGTAATTTAGCACACTTGATATAGTTTCTAAAAGATTATTGTAAGTGAAGATTACATTATTCATTAAGATTCCTGGAGTTATGCTTCATATAAAAACAAACAAAGAAACATTAAAAAGGATAGAAGCTAATGTTATAAATTTTTCCATTCCCAGATAGACTGAATGTATGAAAATATAGGACACTAATCTCTTTTATTGTTATGTTAATGAAAACATTTGCATCTTTGGTATTTTAATAGCATTATACATGCAATTTTTTTTTAAGTGCCCTTCTGTATGTTAGCATGGACTAGTGGCACAAATTACCTTTGAACTGTCAGTGAGACTTTATGGTCCTATGAATTCTTCCTGGGTCACCCTACTATAGAACTTTTACTGTATTTCTTAAGAAGAAATGAGCTGTTGAAAACTGAAGGAAGATTTTTTAAATGTGTCACTAGTTTAGGATCTGCTGCTGATCAGTCAACCTTCGAAAATTCACAACATTTATCAGGCTCATATTCCCTTCTACCAAATGGGTTAAGAACACTTGTCCTGACTTCTTTCATATGAGACAGGTGTTAGGCACAAATGAAAGTAATATATGAAAGTATTTTAAACTCATGAAAACTGATAGAGAAATAAAATGTAATTAGTTGAACACTATCAGGTTATATTTTGAAAAATGGTTTGATTTCTTCTTATTGACATCATAAAGGATAAATAAAATGTGGTCAGCCAAAATATATTTCTGAATGTTATCATTCAGCTAACTCACTTTTATTAACAAGTTTTAGCCCAACAAATCACATACTTGCATTTTTGAATGCATTGATTCTGGGTACATAATAAAGTCCTCCAAAGATAAAAGGTTAAGGATCATCTCCTGCTGTCTGGTATAGGCAACGACTTGCAGAAGGCTGATTGCAGCTATCCATATGTCCAAGGCAGTGAATTGGGTTTGTTTTAGTCATTGATGTATATTAACAGTAACTAGCTACTACAGTCTTTCAATAAACATTAGGCAGATGAACAAAAACAGTTCTCCCCCACAGTATGGAAAATAACTGAGTACAAGTGGGAAATTGTTATAATCCACCCATGGCATATTAAAAAAAAAAAAAAAACTATTAATGATCATTAGTTTGTTCTCTCTTCCTATCACCACAAACAGTCTGTACTGTACTTTCAGGGAGTACCAGTAGACTTAGATGGCATGAAACTCATCTGTACACATATAGGCTTCCAGGTTTAAGACCAGAAGAATAAATAGCATAGTCATTTTCCTGGAATGCCTTTTTCATCTTTAAGATCCTCTTTTTGTATGATTTTTTGTTTGCAGGAATTATATATTTATAGTGAAAAATTTAAATAATAAAAATAAAGTGTCAGATAATAGTTAGTGGTTTGATTATATTCAATGCTTTCTCAGTATTTCTAATGTTTTTCTAGAAATGTCTAGCCAACCATAGCCTATATAGTATTTCAAATATATCTCTGAATATCTCAATGGTATTATGATATACATACATTCTTGTAAAATGCTTCATTCCAGTTTGTATTCCTTCTCATTGGTATCAGTTTATTTAGACCTGTTTCTTTTACTTAATACCTGTAAAAATATAAAAATACATACATAGACAAAATAATTTACATAACAGATAATCTCCATCATTTATGTGATTTTCAATTTCTCATCATCACAAAATGTTTTCAGACAATTATCCAAATTTCTTTGTGCTAAAGTGAGAATATCTATTATAGGTGATTACATTTGTGTGTTTATAAACAAATTTTCTTGCAAATAACATTTTGTTATGTGAATACTGTATACCACTCCATCATTAACAGTATGTATAATCAATCTCTCATACTATACAATTATGTTTTCTTAAATTTTAAATTTGGAATCAATTTTATTATTTGGAATCAATTTTATTATTTTATTATGGTAGGGTTTATTAGGTAGATCATATTTTTTGTTTGACAAATTTCAAAATTAACTGTCAACTCTATGTATATGATTAACAAAAAAGGTATTTACTCTTGGTCTTTTTAATACAGGCAAAGTAGCAGTGGGGGTTTAATACAGTATATTTTATGCTTAAAAGTCTTATTTTTACATTTATATTATATTTATTTCATATCTGTTCTATAAGAATTTTCATTGGCTTGTGATTGCTAATTCTATATAAAGGATTAAACTTGTGAGTTTTGGATGTAATAATATCTTTAGTGTGTTATTTTAATTTGAATAATAATGCTTTTCTGGCAAAAATATTAACTATTGTGCAGTCCAATTTTTGTGTACTTTATTTTATTTGAAAGATAAAATTTTGTATTATAGAAAATATTTGCTCACTTTAATATTATGAAAAAAAATTTTATTTATAATGTTTTTAGGATTACATTTTTTTGTTTATTTTTCATCTGAAGTTTACTTGTTTTAAAAGGTAACATAGAATTCAAAATGTATTCTTACAATTTTTATATGGTTAGCAAGTTTTCTTAATTGTGTTTATTCAAAGGTTTCTTTTAGGAATTGAAAAGTCACTTTCTTTTAGCACTATAAGTTTCTACTGGGCATCTATTTCTGAGTTCTTTCTGCTGCCCCATTGGTTTCCCAGTATATTTAAGTACCCAGCTGCCACAGTTTCTAAAACTATATTCATTTTGGGATATCTTACAGGTCTAGATTTTACCCATTCATCTTTTTAAGAATGTTTCTGGAAATTATTGCAAAATTTTTATTCCAAGGTAACCCTTTAGTTTATTTGTTTGGTTACAAATAAAAACTTTTTTTTGTTTTTGTTGCTCTTATGCTAAATTTATGATTAATTCATGTAAATTATATTTTTATATTAGAGATTCAAGGAAAATGCTATGCCCTTCTACTTAAATCTTCCTTTGCATCTTGTTTTCAGTCTATATTTTCTTTTTAATATGGCCCCTTTACTTCGTTACATCTTCTAGATACTTGATTTTGTATAGAAACTCTATTTGTGTATATATTGGCCTGTGCTTAATATATATAGTACCTGTCTATTTGTTAACCTTTTAACCATTTCTAAGTGTAATCACATTCTCATGAAAAAGACATACAGAACCTTTTTATCCTGCAAATCTGAAATTCTATCAGCATTAAATAACAACACCTTTTGTTTTGCCCTTCCCCAAAGCCCCTGTTAACCACCATTCTACTTTCTGTTTCTTTGATTTTAATTATCATAGGTATTTTGTATAACTTCAGTCATTCCATATCTATCTTTTTGTGTCTGGATTATTTCATATAGCATATATCTAAGATTTATTCATATTATAGCTTATAAAATGATTCCCTTATGTTTAAAGGCTGAATCATATTTCATATATGTGTATTACACATTATTTATCTGTCTATGGACATTTGAGTTGCTTGTGTCTCTTAGTTGTTGGGAGTAGTCCTACTATAAACATAAGTGTGCAAATATATCTTCAAGTTGTTGCTTTTGGTACACTTGGATATATACCCAGAACTGGGATGCTGGATCATATGATAATTTTATTTTATTTTATTTTTTTAAGAAAGCTTTGTATTCTTTTTCCACAATGGTTAGATCATTTTCCAATCCCACCAATAGTGTATAAGGATTTCAATTTCTCCACATTCTCAAAAATAATTGTTATTTTTTGCACCCCCTTTTCACTGTTAACAGTTGCCATTCAAATGGTATGAGATGATATTGTACTGTAGTTTTTATTTGCATTTCTCTGATGAATAGTGATGGTGAATATCCTTTCATGTTTGTTCACTGCTTGTATATTATCTTCGGAGAAATGTTTATTCAATATTTTGCCCTTTTGTAATAACATTTTTTTGCTTTATTTTTGTTTTTGAGTTACAGGATTTTTTTCAACTCTGTGTATTAACTCCTTTATCATATATGTGATTTATAGATATTTTCTCCCATTCCTATTCTTTGGGTTGTCTTTTCACTTTGTTGACTGTGACCTATGATGGACAAATATTTTTAAGTTTTCTGTAGTCCCACTTGTTTATTTTTGCTTTAATTGACTGTATATTTGTGTTCTATCCAAGAAGTAATTTTCAAGTTAATGTCCTAAAGTTTTTCTCTTATGTTTCTTTTAGATTTAGAGTTTTTTGTCTTGGACTTAGGTCTTTTATCCATGTTGAGTCAACCTTTGTATATAATGTAAGACAGGAGTCCAACTTTATTATTTTGCATGTGGATATATTGATTTCCCCACACTATTTGTTAGAGATTGTTCTTTCCCACTGAGTGTCCATTTTGAGAATTATTTGGCTGAATATGCAAAGGTTTACTTCTGTGCTCTCTTTTTAGTACTATTGATCAGTAGGTCTGTTTGTATATCAGTCTAACATTGTTTTGATCTTTTTAGCTTTGTGATGTATTTTGAAATCAACAAGTCTGAGTTCTTCCAATGTGTTTTTTTTTGTTTTGTTTTGTTTTTATGTTTTGTCTGTGTGGTGAGTTTCTCTATTTCTACAAAAAGGCTAGTGGCAAGCCGGGCGTGGTGGCGCACGCTTGTAATCCCAGCATTTGGGAGGCTGAGACCGGAGGATCCGGGTTCGCGGCCAGCCTCAGCTACCTAGTGAGGCACTCCGCAACTTAGTGAGACTCGGTTTCAAAGTAAAGAATAAAAAATAGGGCTGGGGGTATAGCTTGGAGGTAGAATGCCCCTGAAAAAATGGCTAGTGGAATTTTGCTAGAGATGATGTTAACTATGTAGATCACATTGGGTAGGAAGGTATCTTTATGATATCAAGTTTTCCAAATTATGGACATGGAATGATGTTTCTTTTGTTTGTCTCGTTTGGTCTCTTTTGACA
>PVLC010031663.1:6249-18746 GCA_004027655.1 Graphiurus murinus
CATTCGGGAGGCTGAGACCAGAGGATCCGGGTTCGAGGCCAGCCTCAGCTACCTAGTGAGGCACTCCGCAACTTAGTGAGACTCGGTTTCAAAATAAAGAATAAAAAATAGGGCTGGGGGTATAGCTCGGAGGTAGAATGCCCCTGAGTTCAATCCCCAGTTCCACAAAAAAAAAAAAAAAAACAAACAAAAAAAAAAAAACAAGCATGTACCACCACATCTGGCTAGAAAATCTCTTAATGTGATTCTTTGCCTTACTATAAACCTACACGATTAACTCAACAGATTTTTTTATAAATGCTTTGATGAACAGAAAATATTCATAATTTTTAAAACAAGAGAAAACCTCCTAACATATCAAGAATGAAAGGGCATTATTATTATTATTATTATTATTATTTTTTAGGTAATAAAGCATATCCCCCAATCCCTACATCTACCCGCCAAAGAAGAGCAAATGTAATAAGACATCAAATTCGCTTCTTATAAAGCCAGAAAAGGACTCCAGCCCATTCACTCACTTTTTTTACTTCTATGCAACGTTATGCTGGGGTTTGTAGCTAGCATTTTAAGGCATGGGAAAGAAAATAACATGTATGAAATAACCAGGCTTCTTGCAAAATAAAGCGTGGGAGACAACGGCTGGCGCCGCTCTCAAGGGGCTAATTTAAAGCCAGCATCTCCACTGCAATCCGCCTTGGAGGTAGAACGAGTCTAGGGAAAGATTCAGGAAGCCAGGCAAACGGTTTCCCTCCCTGCTCTTCCATAATGACTCGGCTGACAGGTCAATAGGGTTTCCCTGAGTCTCCCCAGGACCCACAGGATCTGGAAGCAGAACGGGCAAGGAGTCTTACTCCACCAGTCCACTCCAGGTACCAGCCCGGCGTGAAGCAATCGCACCTTTCCCTCCATGAACACTGAACCCCTACTCTCTGTCCACCTTGTACAGCTGGCGGCTTCAGCTGTGACTGTCCTCTAGCGTGACTGAGCGTGTGGTTCAGCTGTGAGTTACTGGTCAGCAGTAAGAAAAATAGGGAGTGAAGAGTCAGCCAACAGAACCTGTAGGGCAACTTACCTGACTTAGTCATCTCAAGCCTGTGCATCTAATAACAACATTGCACAAGAGCTTGTATGCGCATGCCTTTCCTTCTCCTCAATTATATTTTCTTCTAATGTATTTTTTAATTATCAAGGGATTGATTTGTGTGTGTGTGTGTGTATGTGTGTGTGTGTGTGTGTTGGTGGGAAAAGAACCCAGGGACATTCATTCTATATCCCCAGCCCTATTTTATTTTTTTATTTTGAAACAAGGTCTCACCAAGTTGCTGACAGCCTCACTAAATTGCTGAGGCTGTGTGTGTGTGTGTGTGTGTGTGTGTGTGTGTGTGTGTGTGTGCATGTGTGTGTATTTTGCTGGGAATGGAACCCAGGGACATTCTACCTCTGAGTTATATCCCCAGTCCTATTTTTTTAAAATTTTTTATATTAATTGGTGCATTGTAATCATACATCTTTGTGAGGTACAAGCTGATAAAGGCATATATGCACACATTGCTCATTTAACCCCTTCCCCAATTCCCACCCCACTCCCTCGCCCTCCCTCCTTCTCAAGTTCAGTTTAGTGATTGACTTTAATATATTTGTGAAAGTACATCATGTGCATTAGGGTGTCTCCCCCCACCCCATCCCGTTCAGTTAAGTCAACTTCTTTGCTTATCTAGGGTTTCTCCTTTTTCATCTGGAGTCCCTCTTATGCCCCATCTTCTCCCTAGCATCTGCATACTAGGGAGAATATATGCTTTTTTACTCTTTGTGACTGACTAATCTCACTTAAGATAATGTTTTCCAGTTGCATCCATTTCCCTGCAAATAACATGATTTTGTTCTTTTTTATGGCTGAGTAAGATTCCATTGTGTACATATCCCATATTTTTGTAATCCATTCATCTGTTCATGGACATCTTGGCTGTTTCCATAGTTTGGTAATTGTGAACTGTGCAGCTATAAACATAGATACACATGCATCGGTCTGATAGTTTGGTTTCCATTCTTTTGGGTAAATACTCAGAAGTGGTGTTGCTGGATCATATGGTAGGTTCATTCCCATTCGTCTAAGGGTCCTCCATACTGTTTCCCAAAGTGGTTGCACTAATTTGCAATCCCACCAACAGTGTACTAGGGTTCCCACTTCTCCACACCCTTGCCAGCATTTATTGTTGTTTGCTTTTTTTATGATAGCCATTCTGATTGGGGTTAGGTGAAATCTCAAGGTAGTTTTGATTTGCATCTCTCTGATTGCTAATGATGTTGAACATTTCCTCATACATTTATTGGCCATTTGTATTTCTTCTTTTGTGAGGTATCTATTTACATCCTTTGCCCATTTTTTGATTGGGTTATTTGTTTTCTTAGCTGTGAGTTTCTTGAGTTCTCTGTATATCCTAGATACTAGTCCTCTATCAGAGGAGTAGCTGGCCTGCAGACGTCCTTTCCCTATCCCAAGACCCAACTCGAATATCTCCATGGAACGTTCTGGAACAGTCCAGCATTTTCTCCTCCCACTTCCCACAGCTCCTCCTGTGAGTGTTCAAATATGGTTGTGATTACAGAGCGGGAACTAGTGTTTACATGTCTGCTTGTATCTGTCTCTGTGCTCTTAAGGGCAGGGACCAGGTCCTCGTTACCCACCGACTTCCTCTGCCATCTCATATCCACTCTGCAACAAAAGGAATCGTGAATCTCTTCAGGACCATCGGGGAGGGCTCTAACCCGGCCCCAATCAGTCCCTGCAGCTTTGTGGCTGGCTCACAATGAAGATGCACGAGAAGCCGGTCGTGGTGGCACATGCTTGTACTCCCAGTATGTGGGAGGCTGAGACAGGAGGATTGCAGGTTCAAGGCCAGCCTCAGCTACTTAGTGAGGCCCTCCACAACTTAGTGAGACCCTGTTTCAAAATAAAGAATAAAAAATAGGGCTGGGGGTATAGCTCAGAGGTAGAATACCCCTGAGTTCAATTCCCAGTACCACAAAAGAAGAAGAAGAAGAAGAAGAAGAAGAAGAAGAAGAAGAAGAAGCACGTGAACCATATGCAGAAAACACTTAATAAATGATGCCTTGGGAATGCAGGGTGAAGACAGTAGATACATAAATGTACCTCTGCAGCACTACGCTACTCCATCCTGCACGCCCATGCAGTGAGAACTTCAAAACAGTCGCCACCCAGAGGAAAGCAGAGCATGGCACTCTTACACTGTCAGCAAAGCTTTCAAGGGTAGAAAACTGAATTAACTCCTAGGTGATATTCTAGGTACAGTCAGTTCTTATTATTACAGTACATAGGTTCCAAGGAAAATCAAGATTAGGTTGCTGCAACCCTTGATCACATTTTTAATCACTGAGGGTTGTTCAGTATAAGGCTAAAGAAAATCCCTTCTGCCAGGTGTGGTGGCACACGCTTGCAATCCCAGTACTTGGGAAGCTGAGACTGGAGGATCCGGGTTCGTGGTCAGCCTCAGCTGCTTAGTGAGGCACTCCACAATTAGTGAGACCTTGTTTAAAAATAAAGATTAAAAATAGGGCTGGGGATGTAGCTCGGAGGTAGAATGCCCCTGAGTTCAATCCCTAGTACCGAAAAAAATAAAATAGGGCTGAGGTGTAGTTCAGAGGTAGAATGCTCCTGGGTTCAAACCCCAGTACTGCAAAAAATAAAATAAAATAAATATTAAAAATAAAATAGGGCAGGGGTTGTACCCCAAAGATAGAAAGCCTCTGAGTTCAATCCCCAGTAACTAACACACACACACACACACACACACACACACACACACACACACACACAATTCTCTTCTACGCTTAGTATGCCAGGAGTTTTTCCTTTTTTTTTTTTTTTTTTTTTTGCGGTACTGGGGATTGAACTCAGGGGCATTCTACCTCCGAGCTACACCCCCAGCCCTATTTTTTATTCTTTATTTTGAAACCGAGTCTCACTAAGTTGCGGAGCGCCTCACTAGGTGGCTGAGGCTGGCCGTGAACCCGGATCCTCCGGTCTCAGCCTCCCGAATGCTGGGATTACAAGCGTGCGCCACCACGCCCGGCTAGTTTTTCCTTTTTTTAAATGATGAATATCATTGAGGTTCACAAAGTTTCTTTTTTATCTATAGAGATGATGTCATAAGTTTATTAAAGTGAAGAAATTCCCTAAACGATTTTCTAATGTTAAGTCATCCTTGTATTTCTGGGAAACAGCCATTTTGTTCCTGTTAGGTTTATATCCATGGCTGGATTTGCTTTGCTAACTTTTTGCTTAGCAGTTTTGCTTCTATAGTAATGGGCGCAATTGTCCTGTGATGTTTCTGACTCAGATTTTATCAGATTGGACATCCAGGTAATGTGTAACCCATTAGGCGATTCTCTGTTTACCTGAAAGCTTTTGTATGAGACTGGAATGATTTGTTTCAGGAATGTGGGATGCAGCTTGCTGGTTAAACCCTTGAACCTGTCGTGGCGATGTGTGCTAAATGACTCCAATCTTTCTCCCCTCTGCAGGTGTGCGCAGGGGCCCGAAAAGCACCACAAGTATTAATTTGAGGATTACAACGAGGCAGACTGGAGGACCTGGGAACAGGAAGGGTTAAAAGAGGCCATCTGTAGAAAGAACAGAAATAGAGAAGGAGCCGGGCATGGTGGCGCATGCTTGTAATCCCAGCATTTGGGAGGCTGAGACCGGAGGATCCGGGTTCGTGGCCAGCCTCAGTTACCTAGTGAGGCACTGCAACTTAGTGAGACCCTGTTTCAAAATAAGGAATAAAAAATAGGGCTGGGGGTGTAGCTCGGAGGTAGAATGCCCCTGAGTTCCATCCCCAGTACTGCAAAAATAAATAAATAAATATATAAATACATAAATAAATAAAAAGTAATAGGGAAGGCTGGTAGATACAGGGATAGCAGTGCTAGTGAATGCAGAACTTCAGCCCCAACAGTGATCAGAGGAAAATGAAGGAAGAGTAGGCAAGTGGGGCCGGGAGATGAGAAGGATTGACACTGAGCAAAAGACATTGGGTTCCCCAGACCCACTTCTGACCCATCATAAACAAGCAATAAGAGATAAAAGCTCACCTCCCAAGAACTTCAACGATTACTCTCTTTTTTTGCGGTACTGGGGATTGAACTCAGGGGCATTCTACCTCTGAGCTATACCCCCAGCCCTATTTTTTATTCTTTATTTTGAAACCAGGTCTCACTAAGTTGTGGAGTGCCTCACTAGGTAGCTGAGGCTGGCCTCGAACCCGGATCCTCCGGTCTCAGCCTCCCAAATGCTGGAATTACAAGCGTGCGCCACCATGCCTAGCTCACGATTACTCTCTTTTAAGGGAGCTATTTTTGCTTTCTATCTCTCCTTGGCTTACAAACAAACTTTCATATTTCTAGACCCTTCATTAGTCCTTGGACTTCATCCATTGAAATCCTCTGGCCAGAACCTATTAGGAGGAGAAACTGCGTCAACAAGTAAATTTTACCACGTAAGCGTATTCACAAATGTGGAATCTGCGAGCGACTATATCTCACAAGCAGCAAAACAGGAGTGCTGGAGAATCAGAAAGGACACAAACATTCCCGAAGGCCCTGGGGGCTCCTGAAGTGCCAGGCAAGATGCTCTCGTTGCTGGCTGCTGAGCCATGGGGACTTCCAGGAAGAGCTGCGCACGCATGAACAGGTATTTACCAACCCAGTAGGGTAGACTTGCGACATCTGATGAATCATTTTGGCTATCCTGGCATTTCCTGATGACGTTGAGAAATTGCAAATTTCCCCCATCGCCTATTACTTTGTAACTCTGTGTGCCTCTCTTAGGCTGGAAACTTGATTACCCCTCCTTCAGCTGGAAAAGTTCCTCATACCTTAAGAGACAGGGACTCTCCCGGACACTTAAACTATTTTGATAGCAATCTGTTAGCTACCGGCCAACTGGTTGTGTGTGTTTTCAAATAGCACCATCCCCAGCCTTAAAGGATAAGAGCAGACCGTGCTCTGCAGGAACCCCTGGTGCTGTCCATGTTTGCAAAATATCTGCTCATGAAGCGTCACCCAAGCTGAGGGGCTGTGGAGTGGAGGGGCTTGGCAACAAGCAACAATGCTTTGGCAATGGAGATGAAAGGAGCCATGAGCTGGCCAGGCCCTGAGGTTCCTCAGAGCACAGGTGTACCGTGCACACAAATCACCCGGGAACACGGATTCGGTATTTAGTGAGCCGATCCTTATTTTGGGTACTGGGGATTGGACTCAGGGGCCTTCTACCTCTGACCTACATCCTCAGTCCTCAGCCTTGTTTTGTTTGTTTGTTTAAACAAGGTCTCACTAAGTTGCTGAGTCTGGCCTTGAACCTGCACTCCTCCTGTCTCAGCCTCCGCAGTACTAGGATGCCAGGCGTGCACCACCACACCTGGCGAAAATCTGCCTTTTTAACAAGTTCCTGAGTGGCAATGGTGTTGCTGGTCTGGGGATCACACTTTGAGAATGACTGGTCTAGATTTGTCTCCTCCAGCACCTCGTGTGTGTGTGTGTGTGTGTGTGTGTGTGTGTGTGTGTGTGTTTTACCAGGGATCAAACCCAGGACATTCTATCTCCAAGCTGTACTCCCAGCCCTTTTTATTTTATTATTTGGAAACAGGGTCTCACTAAGTTGCTGAGACTGGCTTCAAACCTGCGATCCTCCTGTCTCAGTCTCCCAAGTACTGAGCTTACAAGCGTGTGCCACCTTGCCCGGCCCTCCAGCACATCTGGTGACACAGGAATGCTGCCGTTCGTGGTTGTTGGCGAGGTACTTAGATTCCCGTAGAAGATATTGCTCTAATGACGACATTCTCAAAGGCAGGGACCAAATCCTCTAAACGTTTGCTACAACACGAATGTGGCAAGGGCAGTTCCTGCTATCTGGATTTCTTGCAACTTAAATAGTAAATTTTGCTGACTGATGCAATCTTTTCAATTGCTTTCTGTCTTAACCACTATCTTGCTATCAACTATCTTGCTATCAACTCAGTTTTCAAATGTACAACTTTAAAGTGGCAAAGTCCTGCTCTCTTCTGTCTTTTTCTTTTCTTTTCCTTTCTTCTTTCCTTTTGCAAATGAAAAGTTCCAGAAAGAAAGCAGCTGTGAAATGTGGCCTCTATTTCTTTCACTCCGTATCCCCTAAGCCTAAAACAGGACCCGGCAAAGTTTTTGTGTCCTGTAAGTATTTGAGGAAGAGAGAGGAAGGAAAGAAGAAACAAGAGAGGGAAGGAGGAGATTCAATGTGTCCTGTGTTGTTGGCATGTCCTCAAAATCACTGAATTTCATCTTTTTTTCTTTTTTTTTTTTTTTGTGGGGGTGGTGCTGGGGATTGAGCCCCAGGGCATTCCACCTCTGAGCTGCACCTCCAGCCCTATTTTATTTTTATTTTGAAACAGGGTCTCACTAACTTGATGAGCGTCTCACTACTTGCTGAGGCTGTCCTTGAACCTGTGATCTTCCTGTCTCAGCCTCTCAAGGACTGGGATTATAAGCGTGGGCCACCACGCCTGGGTCTGAATATCTTTCTAAAGGTGGAATTGTGTTTATTATTTTAGTTGGGGTTTATTCCAAATGAAGTCCTTCTAGTGGTAAAAACTCAACTGAAATATATGATAGATAGATAGATAGATAGATAGATAGATAGATACATACATACATACATACATACATACATACATACATACATAGAGAGAGAGGGTGAGATAGGTATAGATAGATAAAGGTATATAGATAGATGTAGAAGATACAGATATAAATTTGTGTGTGTGTGTGTGTGTGTGTGTGTGTGTGTGTGTGTGTGTGTGTGTGTGGTGGAGATACTGAGAGTCAAACCCAGGGCCTTAACCGGGCCTGGTGGCTCACACTTGTAATCCCAGCATTTGGGAGGCTGAGACCAGAGGATCCGGGTTCGCGGCCAGCCTCAGCTACCTAGTGAGGCACTCTGCAACTTAGTGAGACCCGGTTTCCAAATCAAGAATAAAAAATAGGGCTGGGTGTGTAGCTCGGAGGTAGAAGAAAGCCCCTGAGTTCAATCCCCAATACTGCAACAAAAAAAAAAGAACCCAGGGCTTTGTACATGGTAGGAAAGCGCTCTATCACTGAGCCATATCCCCAGCCCTCCACCGATTTCCTAATAATAATATGATAATAAATTTTAAAAGCCAGCGTGTTACAATACTATTGACTTACACAAACCATTTGGCAAGTAGGCCATGGGCAGGGTCTGACTCTGGTCTATTCATGCAGAAGCCGAGGGCAGCCTTTCTCCTAACCATGCTGTTATCAGATCACTCCCTCCTGTACAAAACAGCAGCTCCCAACAGTGATGGTCTGTCTGTCTACCGTGATACGTGATCTGCTCTCAGTCAATCAAGTGTTGCTTCACCCAAGGACCGAGGAGGTTTGGCTGCCTCTCCCGGTGATGAGACTGATGTGTGCAAACATGTTCAGCTGCCACCGTGTACTGGAGATTTCTGGGAGTTGGGGGAGATTGAAGAAGAATCCAATACGGTATGTGCCTGCAGTAG
This sequence comes from Graphiurus murinus, assembly GCA_004027655.1. NCBI lineage: Eukaryota > Metazoa > Chordata > Mammalia > Rodentia > Gliridae > Graphiurus > Graphiurus murinus. The sequence continues at coordinate 14,826 of PVLC010031663.1, forward strand.
TTCACAGGGGCCCTGTTGAGCAGGGAAGATTAATACGTGGCTTTATGTTTTGTTTGTTTGGTTTTGGGTTTTGTTTGTTGTGGTGCTGGGGATTGAACCCAGGGACACTCCACCTCCAAGCTACACCCCCAGCCCTACTTTCTATTTGGAAACCAAATCTTGCTAAGTTGCTGAGAGCCTCACTGAAATTGCTGACGCTGGCCTCGAACCTGCGATCCTCCTGTCTCAGCCTCCCAAGTCCTGGGATTACAGGCATTTGCCACCACACTCGACTTGACTTTATGTTATAACAGAGGTATGCACGAAGGCTCAGGGACAGGGGAAATAATGACACACAATCACCCTTCGGGAGAGCCCAGAAAGCCTTTGAGAAAGGGGGACACTTATGCTGAAGGATGCATAGCAGAAAAGCAGGCCTCAGTGCCTCCAGAGGCAGAGGACAGCTCTCCAGCTGTAGCATGAGGTGCAATCTTACAGAAAAACAAATGTTGTCAAGCCAGCCAGGAGCAGGGCGTGATCTATGTGCCAGTCTTGAGCAACTAGCTCCAGCACCCACCTGGTACCAACAGCTGTTCACAGCAGTAGAGGTAGGTGCTGATTAACCCAGAACTTGATGGCCACAGCAACGACTGGTCATTTGCTGGAATGAGGACGCCTTACTACACAGCCCCAGTGCCGTGCACTCAGGCTTCTTGTCTGCAGAGAAGGGCCTGGCATCGATTTCCAACTTCTCAGCACAGAGGAACTGATAAAAAGTCCTCAGCCACTGGGAATCTATTACTCCTGATTTCACTGGAGAAAAGACAGCCTTTTCAACAAATGGTGTTAGGAAAACTGGTTATTCATTTGTAGAAAAATGAAATTAAGTCCCTACCTCTCACCCTGCATAAGAGTCAACTCATGATGGATCGAAGACCTGGAAATTAGACCAGAGACTGAAATTACTAGAGGAGGGTATAGATCCAAAACTCTAACATATAAGCACAAGTAGAAATTTCCTCAATAAGACCCCAAAAGCTCAGGAAATTAAAACAAGAGTTAATAAATAGGATGGCATTAAATTAAAAAGCTTCTGTTTATCAAATAAAACCATCAACAGTCTAAAGAGAAAGCCTACAGAATGGGAGATCTTGCCAGCCAATCCTCTGATAGAGTACTAATATCTAGAATATACAAAGTACTTAAAAGACTTAACAGTTAAAAAGCAAAGAACTCAATCAAGAAATGGACAATTGAGCCAGGCACAGTGGTGTATACTTGTGATCCTAGTACTTGTGAGGCTGAGACAGAAGGATCATAGGTTCGAGGCCTGCCTCAGCTACTTAGTGAGCCTTCTGCAACTTAGTGAGACCATGTTTCGAAATAAAGAGTAAGAAATAGGGCTTGGGGTATAGCTCAGAGGTAGAATGCCCCTGGATTCAAGTTCCATTACCTCATTTAAAAAAAATGGACAATTGAACTAAAGAAGACACTTCACAAAAGAAGAAATACAAAGATCAATAAATACATGAAAAAATGTTCCACATCATTAGCAATCAGGGAGATGCAAATCAAAACTTCACTGAGATTCCATCCAACTCCAATCAGAATGACAATCAGCAAGGAATCAAACCACAATAAATGCTGGCAAGGCTATGGGGAAATAGGAACTCTTCTACACTGTTGGTGGGATTGCAAATTAGCATAACCACTGTGGAGATTCCTCAGAAAATTTGGACTATATCCACCATATATCCAGCTGTATAACTGCTGGGTATCTTTCCAAAGGGACTTAAATCAGTAGTATATGCATATCCATGTTTACAGCCACACAATTCAAAATAGCCAAATCATGGAACCCACCTAGGTGTCCATCAGCAGATGAATGGATCACAAAGCAATGGGATTATACACACACTAGAATTCTACTCAGCAATAAAGAAGATCAAATATTATGTCATTTTCGGGAAAACAGATGGACCTGGAGAACATTATGCTGAGATGGGCCAGTCACAGCAAGTGAAGGGTCGTATGCTTTCTGTCATATGTGGAAGCTGGGGAGTAACCAGGATACCAGAGGAGCCAGGGAGGTGGTCTAGGGGAAGATGGTGGGGGGAGAGGGAGGAGCAATGAAGGAATTACTTTCATCGACATCATGGATCTAAGTGAAAATACTGATGCCAATTTCAATACCCTGGAGAAGAGAGTCGGAGAGGGAGCCAGGGAAAAGCCCGTCAAGTGCTGTGTGCACACATGTCACTATCACTACGATTGGAGCGGGCGTGGTGGCGCACGCTTGTAATCCCAGCATTTGGGAGGCTGAGATAGGAGGATCCAGGTTCACGGCCAGCCTCAGCTACCTAGTGAGGCACTCCACAACTTAGTGAGACCCGGTTTCAAAATAAAGAATAAAAAATAGAGCTGGGGGTATAGCCCGGAGGTAGAATGCCCCTGAGTTCAATCACCAGTACCGCACAAAAAAAAAAAACTATCACTATGATTGGCATTATGATGGGAGACTATAACGCGCCGATAAACGTATTAAAAAAAAAAAGGAAAGAAAAGTGTGGGTGCAAAATGAAAGGTAGACTGGGAAGTGGTAAGGGCAAGGACTAAGACACAAGCTGCTAATCACACCAATAAGTGAGCATTTATTGAGCGCTTACAGCATGCTAAGCATTGTGCAAAGCGCTTTACAGCCTGACGTCATCCCTGAATCCTCTCAGTAGCCCTAGAGACAGGTCTCTGGGGTCAACAGAAGAGTATCACCCACAGATGTCCGCGTCCTCACTCCGGAACCCAGGAAGATGACAAGTACCAGATGAAATGAAGGTCGCTTATCATCTGACTTGAAGCGAGGGGGACTATCTCAGGCTATCTAAACAGGCCCAGTGTAATTATGAGGCTCCTTTAAGTGGGGGATGGAAGGAACAGAAGAGGTAAGGTCAGCACGATGTCAGATGAGGAAGATTCAAGCAGCCATTGCTTGCTTTAAAGACAGAAGCAAGCCTATACGAGCCAAAGAAGCATGCCGCTTCCCCTAAAGCCTCCCCAAGAAATGCAGCCCTGCACGCATCTGGATTTTAGCCAAATGAAACCTACCTCACCCTTATAACCTGCAGAACCAAAAGATAGTAATTGATATTGTCTTAAGCCACCGAGATTGTGGAAATTTGTTACAGCAGCTGTAGGAAACTAACACAGTATCCTTGAAAGATAAGGAAATAGGCGATCAAAGAAGTTCATGTGGCTCGGTAGGAAGTGGCTAATTTGGCATCTGGACCCTGGAGACAGAGTTAGCATTAGTTAACAATGTACTTCGCATTAGAGGATGAGATACTGGATTTAACACTTGGCAGGATTTGGTGACGATTTGATGTGCAAGGACTCAGAAGATGAGGAAACCGAGGCTCCACCAAGGTTCCCCATTTAAGTCACTGCTGGAGGAGTGAGAGAATTCGCAGACGGGCACGTAGGAAGCCAGGAAGAGGCAGGCAATGACGGGAGAGGCCAGAAACCTATTTGTGTTTGATTTCCATACTCAAATCCAGATTACGCCAATAGTCAAACTAAGCCATCGTGGTTTCTCCTAAGGAACAGTATCCTCAAGATGATCTTGTGTATGGCTGATCCTTCAAGTTCCAGGTGTGTGGGGGTGGGCGGCATGTGGGAAAGCTCGATAAACAGGCTCAGCCTTTATCTTTTGGAAGATGACTTCTTGGTGATATGAGAGAGAGAGAGAGAGAGAGAGAGAGAGAGAGAGAGAGAGAGAGTTGCTGGGGATTGAACTCAGGGGCATTCTACGTCGGAGCTACACCTCCAGCCCTTTCTTTTTGTTTGTTTTGTTTTTTTTTTGTTTTTTTTTTTGTTTTTTTTTTTGTGGTACTGGGGATTGAACTCAGGGGCATTCTACCTCCGAGCTACACCCCCAGCCCTATTTTT
>PVLC010031664.1:0-12888 GCA_004027655.1 Graphiurus murinus
GGTACTGGGGATTGAACTCAGGGGCATTCTACCTCCGAGCTATACCCCCAGCCCTATTTTTTATTCTTTATTTTGAAACCAAGTCTCACTAAGTTGCGGAGTGCCTCACTAGGTAGCTGAGGCTGGCCGCGAACCCGGATCCTCCAGTCTCAGCCTCCCGAATGCTGGGATTACAAGCGTGCGCCACCACGCCCGGCTTCATGTTCCATTTTACAGTGGAGTAAAGACAAGAGAAAAAGCCTGTGTTAGGTTCTCAGGGATGCCAAAACAAGTTAACAGAAACGGAATGGCTTCACACATTAGCGAGAGTCTAGGAGGCCAGGGTTGGATGTCAGGTCGAGAGGGTTCTTTGCTTGGGAGGCTCTGAGCGCAAATCAGCGCAGCCTCTCTCCTAGGTCCTGCTGGCTCCCATCAGCCTAGTGCTTCCCTGATGTGTGGCCCCCTTCCCTCTGTTGCCCTCCTCATGTGGCTCTCTTCTCTGTGTCTCCATGTCCTCCACCCTTCCCCTAAGGGAACCAGGCACTGTATGTGGGACCCACTCGGGGGTGATCTTAAATGATTACAACTGCAAAGAACCCATTTGCAAGTAACTTTACATTTTGAGGGTCTGGGTAGACATGGATTTTTTCTTTTTCTTTTTCTTTTTTTTTTTGAGGGTGGTGGTGGTAATATTCAACCCATTACAAACCCATGAATGTAGTAAATGAAGGAAACTCTGGAGCTACATAGCTCATTTTCCATTTGAAAAAAGAAGTCCTTTGATTGTAAATAGTGTAGGGAATTTTTCCATTAAAGATTCCCTCAGTATATATGAGAGTATTCATACTTGAGAAATAGCCTATAATTGTAATTGGTGTGAAAAAATTTGCCAAATAATTTATACATTAATCAATATGCAAAATCCCCTAGTATATGTAAATCTTAATGTAATGAGTGTATTACAGCCTTTAGATGCCTCATTAACCACAATGAATGCATTTTGAAGAAAAAGCCTTTGATTTTTAATGTCATAAAGCCTTTACCTGTACAGCCAACTTCATTTAATCATCAAATAGTTCATACTAGAGACAACCATATCCATGTATTAAATCCATCAGTACATGATGTGAGAACCCATACGTGCAGTTAAATGTGTGAGAACTCATACTGGGGAAAAATTAGTTTGGGAAAATAATCTGGAAAAGAAACCTACTGTATATCAATAAATGCATTTTGCATACAAACCTGTGCTTAATCTGGAAAATGTGGAACCCTTTAGCTATATTTTTATAAATTGATATTATCAGACACAACTACAGAGAAAAACTTGTAAGCCATACAGGTTCTCAATGTATAGTTTATAGATTTTTTGCATGTTAACTAACTTAGGTAGGAGAGTAAAAATTTGCATGCATTTGAATGGAATAATAATATAATTTACAAACCCTATTCTCTTTCCTTTTTAGGGAGAGTGCTGGGGGATGAAGCCAGGAGCATTCTACCTCTGAGCTTCATTTTTATTTGGAAACAGGGTCTCTATAAATTACTGAGAGCCTCACTAAACTGCTGAGGCTGAAACCTGTAATCCTCACTCGGCCTCCCAAGTACTGGGATTACATGTGTGCACTACCAAGCCTAGCTCACAGACCTTATTCTCTTAGTATCATTTTTAAAACTTGTAAATTAAAAGGGATGCTCTTATGGGAGTTATCTGTAACATTTTATTTAATAAAATTGCTATGAATTTTAAGATACAGCATTATTTTACTAGCATCGACTTAAAAAAAGAAAAAACTCCCAAATTATGCATTTCATTTGTTAAAAGATACATCATGATTCAGAATTGTGGGAATGTGGCGTGATAGGTGATCCCTATCTGTAATGTCATCAGGTGGAGAGAAAGAAAACATTGAATTTGAACATCAAATTAATCAAATCAAATCTTTCTACTGAAAGTCTTATAGTGAAGTAGTGAATTGTGCTTTTTTCCTATAATACTTTGTTTTATTTTCTTAGTTATAACTTTTTGGTGTATATTATTTATTTGTACAGTACAGTGGGTTTTAGTGTGACACATTTATACATATAGCAGAATTTGATCAATTTCCCTTCGCAGTACTTCCCTTGCTGACCCCTCCACCCTTCCCCTGGTCCCTGCCCAGCAGTGGACTTTAGGTAAACAAGGAGAGAGACCAGTAGAATACTGGAAGGAGATTGGTGGAGGGAGTTGGGAAGAGGAAAAAGAAACAGTTATCAAGGAAGGAAAAGGTTCTAGTGGTGCTATGTCCATCTATAAAGGTATCACTACCAGTCTCACTAACATGTCCTGGAGGGAGGAGGGAGGAGGGAGGAGGGGGAGCGAGGTGAGATGCAGAAGGACATACACCAAGTGCTGTGTGCCTGGATATTGGTATCCCTTTGAACCTCACTGTGATATATAATTACAATGTACCAATCAAAGTTTAAAAACAAATCAAAGAAATGTGATAGACTGATTACAATGAAAACTCCCTTCTCTCAGCCTTATAGAGGTTAATGCCGTGTCCTACAGTGTCTTAGGGAACAGAGTTTGTTATCATGATGTGAGTGGTTTGCGACCATCCTACTTATATTATTTATTTTGCTGCTGGGATGGATTAGAGGGGCTTTCTACCTCTGAGATACACCCCCATCCCTATTTTAGCCTATTATTTCGAAATAGGACCTCACTATATTGTGGAGGACCTTACTAAGTTGCTGATGCTGGCTACAAACCTGTGATCCTCCTGTTTGCTCCTCCCAAGTACTGGGATTATAAGTATGTGCCACCACACCTGGCTTAGCATTCTTTTGACACCAATGATCCAAGGCGAAAGAAAAAGGAATTGAATTCACCGAGTGTAGTTATGATGAGCATTGTGTGTGTGTGTGGCACCGGGGATCCAAGCCAGGGGCATTCTACCTCCAAGCTACAACCCCAGCCCTATTTTAAAATTTTTATGTTCAAACAGGATATCGGTAGTTTGACACGAGAGTCTCACTAATTGCTGAGGGTGTCGTTGAACCTGTGATCCTCCTGTTTCACCCTCCCAAGTACTGAGATTACAGGTGTAAGCCACCATGCCCATCTTATTTTTTTATTTTTTGCAGTACTGGAGATTAACTTGGGGGCATTCCATCTCCGAGCTATACCCCCAGCCCTATTTTTAATTCTTTATTTTGAAACAAAGTCTCACTAAGTTGCAGAGGGCCTCGCTAAGTAGCTGAGGCTGGCCGCAAACCCAGGTCCTCCAGTCTCAGCCTCCCAAGTACTGGGATTACAAGCGTGCGCCACCACATCTGGCCATGCTCATCTTTTGACTTTTAAAGAAAAGTCAAAACTTACAAATTGTTTTTACTTAAATTGAAAAAGCCATTGAAGTACCCTACAAATTTCAATTTCTAAACAAGTTAGTCTCCATAACCCATGGAAGCAAAAAAGCTTCTAGTGTTTTTCTTATTCTTTTTATTAAAGTGGAAAAGGTCTTGGAAGAAAGCCCGGCAGGCCATGCCTAGCCATGAGTGGGCCATGTCTAGCTGTGCCCTCACAAAGAGCCACTGTGAGGGAGTCTCCAGCACGGGCTCTATAAGGACCTGGCCGCAGCTGGGTATTTGTCCACGAGTACAGGGAGCTCTTACGTGGTGACCTGTAGGACTCTAGTGGATCCGTGACTTTGCATCATATTGGCTTGGACTTTTGGATATTGCGACCTTTGGCTTTTGTACTTGTGACTTAGACTTTTGGATTTCAGACTTTCAGCTCTGTTAACTGCTGGGGACTCAATGAGTTCAGAGATGAAGCCAGGTATCTCTACCAACTTTCCCTGTGAGGAGGCCCTCAAGGGCCATTACAGCATCGTGGGGGAAATAGGCCATGCCCGTTCGGCCACATCTACCTGGTTTGCCACATCCTCACTGGGACGGAGGTGGCTATAAAAGTATTAGAACATCAAGGCGCCGGCTCCCCCTCATTATGTCAGAGCTGGACATAATGAGAACAGTGGAACATCAACACGTGGTCCAGCTTTTGAAAATTGTACAGACACCAAACTACATATGTATGATCATGGAGTTCATGAGCAGGCCGCTGAGATGGACAACACCGAGGAGGTAATGAACTCCAGTGTTTTCTTTCATATGTGCTTGTATTATGTCATTTTCTTTTTTTTTTTTTTTAAATATTCGTGCATATTTTACTGCTGTTGGACAGAGTTCCAAACTGACAGTGAATTTTTTTTTTTTATGAAGATACATCATGTTCATTAGGGTGTCTTCCCTCCCCCCATCATCTTCATTAAGTCAAATTCTTTGTTCACCATTATGTCATTTTCAATTCATAAATCACAATAGGATGCATCTGTGAGGATTAGTGTGATAACTCTGTCACTGTGGGATGACTAACTTGTCCTAATCAACCTATCTCTCGGCTCCCTGGGCCCTGACTTTGACCACAGTGGACTCTGACAGACAGCAGCTGGGGTGAGATGCTCCAACTCACTGACTTTGGACTGAGCCCCGAGATCACCACTGGGCAGCAGCTGCAGTCCTCCTGTGGCACTCTGCACTACCAGGACCAAGCATAACGCTCTGAGATGGACATCTGGGGCCTGGGTGTCTTCCACTATTTGCTCACAAACTGCCTCTCCTCAAGACACCGCCTGAGGAGCTGAAGGGGCATGCCCTGCAGGGACCTATGAGCTGCCTGTTTGCCTTTCTGCAGATGTGCAAACCATCAGCCATCACCTGTTGGCTGTAGACCTGACCCAGAAGCCGTTGGCCAAACCAATCCTGAGGCACCCGAGACTGAGCCAGGGTGAGTATTGACAAATTCCTCATCAGCCGCTCCCTAGTCAACTGAACCCCATGATCACAAGAGTCATGCTTTGCCTGGGGTACAACCCACAGCAGACCTGGCTCTCTGTGTCCACCAGAATATTTGATCACACAATGGCTAGCTACCAGATAGTGCAAATAGGGTGAGCCTGGATGCACTCCAGTTTAGGGGGGAACCATCGGCCACCTCCATCCCCAGCAGATCCTTCTACCTTCATTCCCCCACCAAAGTGGAGAGCAACTGAGGGTTCCCTTCCGTCCTCCCCCTTCTTGCTCTCTGAGCATTCCCTGGTCAGGAGGACACACAATTATGGCAGAAGGGGACAGAAGACACAGCCTGCCTGCCATTCCCCTATGTAGTCTGTGGGAGAGCAGGAGAGAACCTGCCTGCTGTTCCCCGGTGGAGACTTTGGGAGCAAAGACACAGCCAGGCCCCCTCACTTCTCTAGCCCAACACAGAGGAGAGTGCAGAAAGCCTGCCCGGCATTCTCCTGTACAGCTCAGAGGAATAGAGAGAGCCTGCCTGCTGTCCCTCTGTGAGGCCCCAGTGAGAGCACCCCCACTCCCAGCACGGCCTCCAGCATGGCCTTGAGGCCCACCAAGTTGCCAGCTTGTCCTCCCAGGAGCGATTGGTAGAAAGACTCCCCCTCCACGCAGGAGTCCTGTTGTGAACCTGTGGCCACCACCATGGACAACAGTCAGAGCTGGAAGCAGGTAACCTGGAGAATTGTGACCCAGACCAAAGGACCTGTTGCTGTTGCCTGCTGGCCCCAAGGATTTGCCTTGATCCACCCAAGTTGCTCCACTGATAAGGGAGCAGAAATGCCCTGTATCATATACTTATAGATGTCTCCAGTGAAAGCAAGCCACCGAGATGGACAACCAGGCAGGTAATGCCCTCCAGTGTTTTATATGTGCTTGTATTATGTCACTTTTAGTTGATAAATCACAATTTTATGCATTTATGAGGTTTAGTGTGATGGTTAGATAACACTGTGGGATGACTGCTGCTCCTAGTTAACATCTCTCTCAGCTCTCTGGACCCTGACTTCAACCACAGTGGACTCTGAAAGACAGCGGCTGGAGGTACATGACCATCTGAAGCCTTCTGGAGACCAGGAGCCCTCTGCTTGACCATGGGTTTGATCTTGGTCTGTTTGATCTTGAGTAATACTCTGGGATTTGCTTTATCTATACTCAGTGAGGATAATAATAACCTTGTACTTTATAGCGTCACTGAAAGGTTGAAATAAAACCAGGCATTTGATGTCTCCATGTAGATCTGGTCAGTATTGATTCTCTTTTCTCTGCTTACCTATCCTCTCCTCAGAAGAAGCCTCTAGTATAAAATGCACTGGGCTCCCACATTTGTTTCTCTAGAGGTCTGAGTTCGAGGATCAGGCAATTTTATAGGTGTCCTGTGAATCATTTTTGATCTTGTTCTTACCAAGGATTGATCCCAGGGATGTTCTACCTCCAAGCTATACCCTCATCCCTTTTTAATTTTAATTTTTATGCTAAAATGGTCTCACTAAGTTGCTGAGGCTGACCTCAGCCTGTGAGCCTCCTGTCTCAGCCTCCTAAGTATTGGAACTATAGGAATGTGTCACCATGCTCAGCTCTCTTCTGTAAAATGTTACAGGTTCTTGTAGGGATTCTACATATAAGACGATGTGCCCTACCACAGACCCCAGGCTGTAGCAGGCTTCATGGACTCAACAAGTGAAAGAATTGTTATTGTTGTAATGGCGCATTGAGCTCTTCCTTCCTTGATTCAAATAGATATGTTGAATTGGGAAATTAAAGAACTAATAGCTCAGTTGCAGCTTAAGTAAATCTTTATTTTAAAGCCAATAGGAAATAGAAAGGGAAGAGAAGAAAAGCAGCATGCCTGAAAGATGCTGGAGAGCCTGAAAATGGAACTCTCCCTCCTTTTGGACCCTGGCCCTTCAATAGTTTTCTTATTGGGACGTTCTTATCGGCATTACCAAGTCAATGAGCTAGCAACTCATTTTTCCAGGCAGGTGGTCTTATCTTGTGTCTGGTCAGTGCACTCCTTAAGCGCAGGTATCTGTCAGTTATATCTTTCTCTACCTTGCTGCATTGGTTGACAATGAATTATTGGTGCTTTACAGTAACACATGGAGCTTACATCCTGCCTGCCAAGCCAGGTCATGGAGAAAAGGAGGGAAACAGAGGCACTAATTGCAGCCAGTGCAGCTTCATGTAATCTCCCAGAGCAAGGCATAAGGCTCTTGCTGTCTTTGTAGCTTTTAAATGTGCTAGGCAGTACTAAAGGTTCTAATTGCCTCTACATTCTTACCATGGGTTAACCTCAGGGCAAAGGATTGGGAGGGCTGCAGTCTTCCCCTGCCTGCGTGCTTGCACAGCACCCAAGCTCTAGTCGCCTTTTACATTTTTATTAGAAATCAGTACCAGGAAAATTTTCCAATAGCATCACATCCCCTCTCCCCCCTTTCTTTTACCTTGCTTACACTCATCAAGCAAGGGAATTTGGATGACAAAATCATTCTGGCTGCTTCGAGGTGATAACTGATGGAGTGGGGCCTAGACTTAAGGGTGCAAGCAAGCCACTTGTCAGGGGGTAGATGAGCCAGTGTTCCCAGTTGTCACAACCATCTAAGGGGCTCCAGAAAGGGTGCAGGCACATGAAGGTGACAGCCCCCTTTAAGGAGATCATTAGTGGTCCCCATGTATGTAGATCTACTTACATTATCCCTTGGAGAGAGAAAATTGATGTCCCATCTGTTATCCCTGCTTCTTAGTAGGAGGCGTTAAAGGGGCCGTATACTCCAGAGCACCAGTGTGTGATGTTTGATCAACACCCAGAACTGTTCATGGACATTGGCAAAATAGAAGAGGGTGAAGTCATGGAGCTAGCAGTCCAGCAGGGTGTGCTGCAACATGTTTGCCCCAAGCATTGGCAAGGACAACAAAAGCTAGTATTGGGGCAGAAACAAAGTCCTATTGAATGTATGAGGAGTAGTTAGCGCTTGGAGTTAGATCAAAACAAGTATTATTGCAAGTGTGAAGTATAGCAACCAATAAAGGATGACTTAGGTCATGAAAGGAATAGATGTTACTGAGAAAAATATGGAATCGAGGTTCAGGAGGATCATTAATAATTTGTAACCAGGTGTGGGGTGCTCTTAGGCATAGGTTGGAAGTGACATATCCAACAATCCTATAAGGATTCACCCTCTGCTATAGCTTGGAGTAAGTTGTAAAGAAGATTGTGAACCCCCAAAAGAGTCAGGTCTATGGGAGATAGCCACTCTCATTCCCAAGGTTATGATTGAAAAAAAAAAAAAACATGTTTGAGATTTCAGGCATTAAGGAAAAACCCATCAACCAATACCAAATAACTAATTAGATCCCAAAGGAAACTACTATCCCAAAGAGGGGAGATCAAAAAGCATCCCTATCAAACATGAATCAATCTGTCTCCTCTTTAGTTTTGGGGGGAGGGATGAGGATACAGAAGCTAAAAGAGTTAGAGCTGTCACTGCCCTATTCATTAAAAGAGGTGCAGATGGGGTGAGTCATCACGAAGGATAAAACAAGGCAGAGTGAAAAGAAGTAGATCTGGATAGGAATATAGTCTTGAAAATTACCTTGGAGTCACATGTCTCAGAGCACATCTACGATTTGGTCAGAGATAGCGAAGGGACAACAGCAAAACAAAGTAAATTTGGAGGAAAAATCTAAGAGAAATTTGCAGAATTGTTGCAGAGAAAGGGCATAGGGCTACTTATCACAACGGAAGTATAAGTCCCTCTAATGGTTTCCAGAAATATTCTGTAGTAGATTCCAGAGGTTTAGGAGTCACTTCCAGATCTGGCGTTGGCGATGAACCCTCAGGTGTCCACCCTTTGATCCTGGTGTGGTGTGTTCAGGAATGGAGGTCAGGTACCATAACAGTGGTAGGAGTAGAGAGAATCACAGAATATGGACCCATCCAGGCCATCTCTCTTTTGTCTATGGACTTGATTAACACTAGGTCACCTGGACAGAATAATGTTTAATTTTTGCCCTTCTTAGCCCTCTAGTACACAATACAGAAAATGGGTCTTTCCTGATAATGCCTCATATCCTCAGGGTCCCACTGGGGACCCTCTGGTGGGACAGTCTGTTTTCCCATTGAGACCATTTGGCCCTCTCACACAGAGAGATGTTGAGAAGTATAATAATATTCATCACCCACTTCTCTAGCTTTTTGTATACATGCTCTTTCTCCACTGAATTCAGGTTTTGATCTAACAGCAACCTGACATATCTCCAAGTCAGGTCATACAAAGAGTTGAGTAACCTTGAATACCTGCACATTTTGATCAGAGCCAGTGGAGTAACTGCCAAGGTCCCTTTTCATTTCTCTAAGCTCAGCCAGTGAAAACAGCTTATGGATAACGTGGAATCCAAACTCTCCTCTTCCCACTGTCATTAGGGAAAACATTCTTTTTAGTCCACTTGGAACTAGTCCTGACTGCTATTTTTCAGTTTTGGCAGTATTAGAATATGGAGGGGGACATTTAGGCATGGTTCAGCTCTATTGGTGTAACGACTTCTGCAAGATGGTTATCCTGCTTTCCTGGAGTCACCTGGTCTCGTCTCAATTGCTGCTGCCAAAATTGCCTCAGGCTTACAATTTTTGAATAGGTCTGAATATCTTCAGAGGTAATAAAAAAGCTGAATATAATGGAATCTTATTCCATTTGCCTTCCCTTCTGCTGAACGTGTCTAACCCAAAGATAGTGTTAAAGTTTAGGCTTCCCATGGTGGTCAAGTTTCCCCATCCCCTAGAGAGTACTGTGGCCATGCTTGCGTGCAGAAGAAAATGAGAACTCTTTTCTTTAAAACCTGGGGATCACCGGGCGTGGTGGCCCATGCTTGTAATCCCAGCATTCAGGAGGCTGAGACTGGAGGATCCGGGTTCGCGGCCAGCCTCAGCTACCTAGTGAGGCACTCCGCAACTTAGTGAGACTCGGTTTCAAAATAAAGAATGAAAAATAGGGCTGGGGGTGTAACTTGGAGGTAGAATGCCCCTGAGTTCAATCCCTAGTACAGCAAAAACAAACAAACAAACAAACAAAAACCTGGGGATCAAACATCCCAGTGTTCAAGGCAGCATGTGAGGGGAGTTCGAGCTTCCCTTTTGGATTGTTGGGATCCCATCTGAGAAAGAGAGAGAGAGAGAGAGAGAGAGAGAGAGAGAGAGAGAGAGAGAGAGAGAGAGAGATTGAGATTGATTGTGCTTACTGGTTTGTCCTGGGGAGGTCATCCCACTACTCAGCACACCTCAGTCTGTACAGGAGTGAGTCTGACCAGGCACCTTTTTTTTTTTTTTTTAACAGTTTATTATAATTTATTTTATTTAACAATCTAAGAAGTTCGCAGTCATCAGAAGCTCCAGTGCAATTTCAGGTGCAATTGGGAATTCAGGAATCTTGGTGGAGCTGTTAGTGTAGCGAACCTTGTAGGTAAAATACATGCATACTTTTGATACCACGTGTGAAAGGATCTCTCTAAAATTTACTTCATTGGTTTCATTTTCAGCAAACTGACCTGGGCCACTCAACATGGTTTTTATTGTTCCTGATGTAAGTGCGTGTTCTCTTTTTACAATAAATTCATGACCATCTGAAGATACCAATTTGACATACATGGCATCAGGGCCTTCACAACCACTATAGGTTTTCTCCTCTCCATCCATTACGTGCTTATAAAATTCTACTTTGGTTCCACAGGAACTTTAGTAGTTTCCTGGTGAAGCTGGGACGCAGTGTGCCGCCAACTCTGTCTGCAGGAAGTGCCTAGCGCCTCCTCCTTTTTCCCGGCCACATACCTTTCGTGGGCTTCGCGAAGGCGGCTCCTCATGACCCACCAGGGAAAGGCCTCTTAATAGCGTGAGGCTGAACCACCTGAGACTGCCGCTGTTTATTTCCACCCCCTCCACCTCTCTGTGTCCAGATGGGGTTTCCTAAATCCCCTTCTAAAGCCTAGAAATTTTTGGTGCTTCCAATTAATAAAACCCTGTATTTCCCAAAATATTCTAATTAGCCATGGATGGATTGTGGCTAGCAGAGCTAGAATCTCAAGTGTGGGATGACCTTGTCTCTCATTCTGCCTCATGGAGAAGGTTGCATTAGCTAGGTGGAATAAAAGCCTAAAACAGTCAATAAATCAAAAATAGCCACCCATGGATGTTCTTCTCTCCGAAATTCTGCACAGGGGGCCACTAACAGCCTATGCTCTGTTCGGTGACAGAGGAGAGGTGCCCAGGATTTAGAGGACATTGGTCTCTGTTGCTAGAAATTATAAAGACAGAGCAAGGAAAGTTAGTCTGGTGGCAGCAGGACCCTGGGGATCCCAGGGCATCTTGAGCTGTACCTGGAGTGGGAGGGGGATGTGAAGCTCCTAAGGGCTGAGTTTAGGCTGAGTCAGCACAGGGCATGGAGGCCACACCGGCCTAGGATGGGTGGTGTGGGTCTGGAACAAGGGCACAGAAGCAGCTGCTTCCCCCATACCCTGCTCTCAAAGATGGCAAGATGGTCACGGGGCTCTATCTGCATGCCAGCTGCTGCCAAGGCTGTTAACAGCAATGCTTGCAGGGTTCAGCCATGAGCAGGAAGGCTGGCCTGTGTGGCTTGCCCCGTTTAGCACCTGTCCTGCACTGCTGCCAGCAGGAGAGAAACACAATGATATTTAACAACAAGCTCATGGTTGGCGTCCACTCTTTGGTGGGTCCTCTGGGGGTGGGCTGTAGGTGGTTTTTCCAGGTTTTACTTTTTTTTTTTTTTTTGATCTGTGATATTTTTAATTATCTTAAGTCTTATGCTTATATAATTTACAAATTTGAGCTGATGGTGTTATCTCCTCTACTTTAATCCTTCCATATAATGAATTGGCAAAAAGCACCACTACCAATCACACGAAACAGTTATTCCACAGTTTCTGAATAGCTGATAAAGACAATCCTGAATTATAACTTAGGCTGACTCTGAAAGAGTTCAAAAGTAAAACTTGCTATTGCAACATGCTAACTTTTAAAAAGCACCTGAACTTACAGATCAACTCTAAAATGTGAGAAGTGTTAAATACTCTTTATTTTTATACATAAACCACACTAAAATGCCTTTCAATAGGTAAAAGGCAGCATTTTAGATACAGGAATTCTACTTAAATTGGCATAGTTAACAAAAATATAAAGCAGACACTGCTTCCTATGTTCAACCGTTGCCTTTCACAGGCTAAAACACAAATTGAATCAGTCAAGTCTTGCTTGGTTCTGATAGTAAAGGGATTTCTCAAGTATTTAAATATATTCACACAACCAGTTATATAAATCTAAATATAAAATCAATCTTCAATAGGTTTGGAGATTGCATTCCTCACTTTTGTGAAAAACTGAACATTACTGATAAAGTCCAACCATATCTTTAGAAAGAGAAAACAGTGGCAACATTTACTTTACTGGAATTACTATCAAAATGGGGATGGGGGGGGACACCGAAAAACAAAGCACATATTCATTTAACTACAAGCCAGTTTTACTTAAATCAGGACTGTCCAACAAAAATATTCTGCCAGCCATTCATGATGTGGATTCTGGTGTATGAGATCAATTAAATTACAGTACACATAAAAAAGCCGTGAGATACCTGTTTTGTAATAAATAAGGCAGTGGCTATTACTCATTAGTAGCTTTTTTGAGGTAAGCTATTAAGTCTGCCCTTTCTTCTTTCTTCTTAATGCCAGCGAAGATCATTTTTGTTCCAGGGATGTACTTTTTGGGATTCTCCAAATACTCCATCAGCGTATCCTCTCCCCAGGTGATGCCTTTGTTCTTGTTGGCGTCTGTGTAAGGGAATCCAGCAGTCTGGCCTGTCTTCCTCCCAAACAGACCATGGAGATTCGGCCCAGTCTTGTGCTTGCCTCCCTTTTCCACAGTGTGGCACTGGGCACACTTCTGAACAAAAATCTTCTTGCCTTTCTCAACATCACCCATTTTTAATTCTGCTGTAGCTCCTGCGCCCGAGC
>PVLC010031665.1:0-18643 GCA_004027655.1 Graphiurus murinus
AAAATAAAGAATAAAAATAGGGCTGGGAATGTAGCTCAGAGGCAGAATACCCCTGGGTCCAATCCTTAGTACCACAAAAAAACAAACAAAAAACCCCCTGAAATCTGTTGTCCATTTCCTGATTTGCTGCATTCTTAATGTGTTTTATTAAATTTGTTATGTAGTAGGTTTTCCTCAAAAGTATGGAGGTTAATTGGAAAATAAAATTAACTTGAAATACATACACTTTTTGGCAAATTTGCTGAACTACATCAATTTCTTTGACATTAGATTTATATGCACATACATGAGAGAACACACAAGAGTATATGTATCACCTAAAACGAATCTATCAAAGAACTTGTATTATCAATTATTTGTTCATTTTAACTAACAGCCTATTTAACCATTGTAAAAATGAATCATATTCCCCAAACCTCATATCTCTTGAATTTTACTTCTAATACCTGAGATGAAGACATGGGTCCCTAATTTGGCCATTTATCATTCTTCACATTAGAACAAGTAAACTCTGCTACATGACTTTGTTGGTGGTGCATTCTTGCCTCACCAAAAGTATAGGAGCTGCAAATATGCACAATTTACCAAGCAAAACTTACAGAATGACTCATAGTTATATGTTTTGTGTGGTAGTGGGGGTTGAACCCAGGGGCATTCTACCTCTGAGCTACACTCCGGCCCTATTTTTTATTTTGAAATGGCGTTTTGCTAGATTGATGAGAGTCTCACTACTTATTAAAGCTGTCCTCGAACCTGCTATCCTCCTGTCTCAACTTCCCAGGGATTACAGGCATGTACCACCACACCTGGCTCTCATGGTTACATTTTAATGTAAAGACAATGGTTGTGACAACATAAAAAAAAACCACTTTTAATTCCTCAAAGCTCCTTTGTCTGTTATTTTGACCAAGACTGACAATAACCTGTGAGAAGGGTGAGTTAGCTATATTATTTACAATGTAAACTTGAAAAGAGTAAGGTGCAAAAAGCTCCAGTGGCTTTGTAGAAAGACATGTTTCTCCATTTAAAGAGTACTGATACATATCAATAATGAGATATTGATCTTGCAATGAACCATTCTCCTTTGCCATCTCAATTTACTTCTCTATTGAAACAACAGTGAATGTCCTCTGTGTCTGTGCCCCCTAGTATTCACAGAACCAAATCAATGGAAAATTGATCTAAGTATTTTCTTGAGTTAAATCCAAGTATCTCGAAATGAGCACAAGATTGAATATTCTTTGGTGGCTTGTGACATCAACTGAGCAACTTGAGTGAATTACAGCTGCATGTCCCCTCTAGGGCTATCTATTATCCAATATGTCTTATTTAATTTTCAGTTTCAGGCAGGCAAATTGACCATGTATACTTGCTTGTGTCAGTAGCTAATTTTAGATCACTAATCTAATTGGAAATGGCATGCCCCTTTAGCTTGTCATGTAAAAATTCACATTTTCTGATTAATGTGATTCATTTATATTAGATTTGACTTGACAGAATGGCAATGTGTAATATAGGAGGCAAGTATGACAGGATTTCTCTCTCTCCCACTCAGTCACACTCTTTATAAATGACCCAGTCAAGGCATCAGCCTACAATGTTTTCCCTTCAATGTGATAAATTTTGAACTTGCACCTATTCTAAGGTGGGGTATTGTTTTTTGTTTTTGTTTTTGTTTGGGTGTTTTCTCACAAGTAAGTCAACCTTTATCAGAAAGTGACAGTTTTATCCATAATCATATGTTTACATTTGTTTATGGCAAATGTTCAAATGTCTATGATAGAAGCATTGCTGTTTTGTTACTGTTCTGTGTCTGTGTTCATGTCGAAACTGTCTGCTGTTTGGATAAAGCTGAAAATTGATTTATAAAATGAAATTAAAAAACAGTTGTAGGATTTGTGAATTATATTTGTAAGATGTGATATTGAAAAATTAGTTGGGAAAAATAAGAATTGGTAAAATGACAAATGCAACAAAAAATAAAAAGAAATGTTTACAATTACATTATTATTATTGTTATTATTATTACTATTATTATTACTATTATTATTATTATTATTGCAGTACTGGGGATTGAACCCCAGGGCATTCTACCTCTGAGCTACACCCCCAGTCCTATTTTTTATTCTTTAGTTTGAAACAGGGTCTCACTAATATTCATTTCCATACCTTTACATTCTACTTCCTATCTATACACAGCATGGCACTATATATTCAGTATATTTGGACTGACTCTTTATTTCCACAGACTCTTTATACTTCTCATACCCTCTATTGAATTGGATAGCATCACTCAAGCTTATTATGGAAAAAAAACCTGAGAATCATCCTTGACTCCATACTTTGCTTTTCTCTCAACACCCAATTGACTGCCCTTATCCTCTTCTCCATCCCTTCTTTCTCACTCCCACTTTCAATTAACTAGACTCTTGCCAGAGTGTCCTAACTGGTCTCCCTCTACCCAGTTTTTCCCACTTGAGTCTTCTCTTCACCCAACAGCCATAATTCCCTTCCAGTGATATAGATATGACACATTCTATTTTGTGTCAGTCAGGCTTCCAGCAGGAAACTTGTTAAGCAGGAAGAGTGAAAACAGACTCTATTGAATGCAAAGTGTTGAACAAGTCAATGAGAGATGCTAAGGCACTTGGGAACCAATAACACTTAGAAGCTGTTACCATCCCTAAAACTACTATAGACAGGTAAGAGCTGGAGCTGGGAAAGAGAGGCATCCTCATAGACATATTATAACATTTGTCATATAGGAATCCAGCTGCTATTAGAAACATGATTTAATCTCTCTCTCTCTCTCCCTCCCTCCCTCCTTCCCTCTCTCCCTCTCCCTCTCCCTCTTCCTCTCCCTCTCCCTCTCCCTCTTTCTTCTTCTTCTCCCACTCCAGTACCTAATGATCTCCTGCTGGAACTTCCCATCCCTAGGCTAAACCCAAAGAAAGAACAAAAGAAAAGAGTCAGAGAGCCAGCATGATAAGTTGCATAGATTCCATAGGAGTCAGCCATGTCACCCTACCCCCTAGGAAACAAAGTAGAACTTGTAATGGTGAAGAATTGATGGGGATGAAGTCAAACTCAGAATGACCAGTATAGTCTCTTAAAATTTGCCCCTTCTAATATCAAATACAAGTTCTTTACAAAGTCTTTTAACATATGATTCTCCAATACATCCTTACTAAGCAGCAGCTATCTACTGATAAATCAAGACTGAGCTAAGCAATCATCGTTGCTTCAACATTTTCTAATCTATACCTCACTCCTCCCAGAATATCCTTCTGTTATAACTTCCATACTTTTATTATACACACTTGACATGTTCTCTTCCCTCCCTTAGAATGTAAGTTCTTTGAAATAGAAACCCTATAATATTTCACTTCAGGATAGTGTCTAGCTCATGGTAGATATTTATTAAATGTTTATGACTGAGCATTTCCAGTCATTCTGACGTATAAATCTAAGTAGCTGAGGCTAGCTTTGAATCTGTGATCCTCCTGTCTCAGCCTTCCAAGTACTGGGATTACAAGAGTGCACTACCATGCCTGGTTTCCTCGATACTTTTCTATGCATACAATTGGCACTGACCATTCTGGTGTCCACACTGTCTCCATACATAAAATATATTTATACTTTTGCTCAACTTAGCCTTTTACTGGAATGTCCTTTCATCTTCCCTTAGAGGACTCAAATTCCACCCATCTTCTAGGACAACCCAAGCCAAATCGCCTCTGTCTTCACTGATCCTCTCATTTCAATTTCTGTAGAGTATCACACAATTCTCAATATTAACATATTGTCATCATTATTTTATGGATGTTCAACTGTCTTAACAAACCAGATTGTGAGAGGCCAGAATGCAAGTACAATGATTTATATGTTTTCAATATGCCTTGGCATAGTCACAAGTCTAACGTAAATGACAATAAATGCTTGCTGTTCAACTGAGGTTTTTTTGGGGGGGTGGGTACTGGGGATTGAACCCAGGGATATTCTACCTCTGAGCTATATCTCCAATCCTTTATTAATTTTGTATTTTGAAACAGGCTCTCACTAAATTGCTGAGGCTGGCCTTGAACCTGTGATCTTACTGTCCCAGCCTCCCAAGAACTGGGATTACAGGGATATACCACCAGGCCTAGCTAGTAAGGTGATTTTAAAAAGTTATTTCTCATACAGAGGGAAATACACCAAGTGATGTGTGCTGTATGTATATATCATCTTGAATGATGTATATAATTACACTGTACCAATAAAGGTATAAAATCCATAAAAATAAAAAATAAGTTATTTCTATTAGAATATTTTACTGAATTAGTTCGGTAACAAAAATATAAAAGAAGAAAGTTATTACGGCAGTATGTGTGGAGAAAGAGAGAGAGAGAGAACACGTATGATAGTACATATATAGAAATAATCTATAAAATATATAGAGAGAGTATCTATGAGAGTAGATATATCTATTTCCATAGATTTATCTCTATATAGAGGTTATATATACATATACAGAGACAGAGAGAGAAATTCATTATACTTATTTTCACACAAGCTTGATAGACAGAACATTTTATAAAAATTCCTAGTGATAAATCCTTAGAAAATTTGTATCCCTTTTGTATCTTTATTCCTATATCACTCTTTTCTCAACTTTCTTACACATTAATGACTCTGGCATAAGCATTTTCTGAGATTGATGGATGACTAACTAAAAGGTGTCATAGCCCAAGGCAAGGGAGAGGTCCATTAACTTCACATGGTCAATGATTTCCCTAGGTAATGCTCTCTTCTGAGATTTTATTACTAATAAAACCCATGTTTTAATGTTCAGAAAAATTAAACATCATTGCAAGTTGCCCATTCTTAAAATTATACCTATCCTTGCCTTTTGCTGTGTCTCCATTCCTCAAACATTTTGGTATACTCTTTTTATATATTTCTTTAAAACTTAAATCTTGTTTGCTTTTTACATATTAAGAGTCCTACACTTAGGAACTAATATTCATTCTCAAGGAACTGATTTATGCAATTCTTTTAATTAAAGGAATCAAGCATAGTATTGTGAAATGGAGTATTTGTAAATAATAGCTTTAGTCAAACTCTATATTTATGTCTCATGGGTCTAGTAGGATGCCAAATTGCCAGCTAAAAAAAAAAACAAAAAATGGGAAAAGAAAAAATGTCCTCCACTTACTGTTAATTGGAAAAAGATCACGAAACTTTGTTTTCTTGTTATATTGTTTAATGAATTGACTCAAACCAAATATGAAGCTATCTGTCCTGCAGACACTTTTTGATCCAGAGAAACTTTCTGCAGACTATTACTGGTCTTTTTGTTTAATCTATCTTAAATAACTCTTTTATGGCTTTTAATTTTTTATATTTCTTCAGATCGCAAAACTTTAGATGGTCCTTCATATTTTCTGAAATATGTCCCAATAGGCTTTGGTTTTCATTTAAAACATAGCTAATGGTATTATGGCCAAATAACAGTGAGAAAGTTTACTTAAACATTTTTTACCCAGGTAAACCCTCAGTAATATATAGTCTGGAGTGCATACAATCTTACCCAGGAGGATACTGAAGATTTTGCTACCCAGGCAGCAAATCTAATGCACAAGTCTTCTACTCCTAGTTTTATTTCATTTAAAAATAAAATTAAAAAACATGCAAGAGAATGTGCTAGGAATCAGAATATCTTACTTTGAGCTCACCCCCACCAGCTAAGTAGCCTCTAGGAAATTGCTCAACCTGCTTGTACATCATGTCTTCAAAATTATATTTAGTAGCAATGATATTTACTTTGCCTAGCTTACAGGGCTGTAGAGAAAAGGGAAGAAGGCAATATAGGTCAAAGTGCTTTCCAAAATCTAAAGCCTCAAACAAATCAAAGGTACTGTTGAGATCATCTAACAAATGGGAATATATTCAGCTACATTTCACTTTGCTACTTCCCTCGGCATACAATGTCTCTCTTTAAATTACATTGTCAGCCATTGGCAACTTGTGGGAAAAAAGTCAAGGTCAAAAATATGCTCATGAGTTACTCTTCTGCATGTTAATAAGTGAAAATGGCACCCATTATGACCCTGTAAGTTATAAAACCTGAGGGAGCCATGTTGGTTAATTGTATTAATGGTTAGATGCTGGAGGATATTGAAGATTAAACCTCATAAAGAATTTGCCTAATCATCCATTTCCTACCTACCAATCTGCTCCTGCTACTAATCAATCAGGCAGAAAGCACAGAACTCCAACCATTAGAAAACAAATGATCACACATATTTAACCACCAGTGTGCCTGAATCCTTCATTTTTGGTGAAAATATATTGCCTGGGATGGAATCACATTGTAAATATTTGCTTGACTTTTTCAAAGAGAATGGATTTACTTTTCTACATGGAGCCATTCAATTCAATAATATCAAATAAGTATTTTCAATAATATTATCCCTATAATCTGGTCTAGAAAAGTCAGAACAATGTCTGATAAGATAGAGGATTCAAAGAAGCTACTGATGTGAGATAGTTAAAATGGGCTGTGGAGAAATTAAAATGTTGGGCAGGAAATCTTCATCTCTACAAATTCATAAGGGACAAAAATTCATATTCTGTAATATACTAAAAAGAATATCAAATATGTAGAGTGCCTTCAACCAGAGGAATATTGTCATTTGGGAGAAAACAATTCATTGTGAGGAACTGCCTGTCCCTTAGAGGGCAGGACATTTAACAGCTAGGTCCTTGCTCTCTAATGACCTACAGCTTTTAAGAATAGAACTATAACAAATAGCTATTAGGAGTAGAAATACTACTACAATAAACCACTAAAAGGAAAAATTTCCACATTAAGGTTGGAAGAAAATCTAGACTTCGTCAGAGAGGGGAGCCTAGAAACACATATAATGAATAATTTTTATATGGCAGACAAATAAAATTTTGAAGATAATTTTGATTAACAATACTGAAGAAAGCAATGTAACAGTTATTATATTTATAGATGTTGGAGCCAACTACTAAATAACTCTTCCTAATTATTTTTCACTTTCAGTAATTTATGATAAAATAGTTTACAAATAAACCATTATTTTTATTTAAAAGTTCAATTTTCTATCATTGGCTTTAATTTTCTCATTAAATATAATTTGTTCAAATCCCCCCCCCAAACTCCAGCTCTGCTGTCACACCTCTTTTCATGGTATTCACTCCAAGAACTTTCCTCTTGCATTTTTCCAGATATTTATAGACTGCCTAATAAATGCCATTTACCTTAAAATATATAATCACAAGCCAATTGCTAAAAATGCCATCAGTAATTTGAATAAAATCTTTATCACGGCTTAAGGGTTCAATATGATTTAGTTCTTGGCCACCTCTGAGACTTCATTTTCTACTCTTAATAAATACTGAGCTTGATAAGGATAGGTGCAAGGAGTTGAATACCCATGTCTGTGCATTATTAGCTGGGCAACATTAGGCAGCTTGCTTAACCTTTCAGTGCTTCAATTTCCTCATTATCTACTTCATAGTGTTTTTGTTCCATCTCCTTCCTTGGCATTAAGATCTATCAGAACTACTGAGAATTTTTACTCCAGTTTTCCATCCTGTTCTCTTCCTGTCAACATTTTCTTACGGAAACAAAAACAAAAACAAACAAAAACCCCTCAGATGTTTAAAAACTCAATAAAGACTCCCTGTTTGATGAGCATTTCTTTTGCTATTCATAATTATATTGCAAGGGTTTTTTTTTGTGTGTGTGTGTGTGTGTATGTGTGTGCGCACTTTTTAATTTTTGTTTTGAAACAGGGTCTTACTAGGTTGCTGAGAGTCTTACTACTTGCTGAGGCTGTCCTTGAACCTGAGATCCTACTGTCTCAGTCTCCCAAGTACTGGGACTACAGGCATAAACCACCATACTAGGTGCTGGATATTTTTTATATGTTTTAATAAATATTTTGGTAAAGTTAGAAAATTAAAAAACTGGATTTCTCAAGCATATAAGTTCAATTATAAATCTTGTTATACTGCTTACAGAAATAGGGCTTTAAATCTAAAATTAAAAAATAATCATTTATACTTACTCTTTGATTAGTGTCAGTTAACTCATATTTAACAGATTAAAATCCCTTAAACAACCTCAAATTTACTTAATTAAATCTCCTTATAAATTTTAATCTATGTTTATAAATTTAATATACTTGATTCTCACAACTTCTTCAAAAGCCTCCTAGAACAGTATTGCAAACCCAACAAACAAAATTTTCCTGTGCATTTAGGCTACTTCTGTGAATCTAATAATATAGAAACATTAATGTAGTAAATAAGAACCACTTATATATTCATATACTACTATGAACTCAATTGAATTCTGTGATATCTTTCAAGTCAGTCATAACAAGCCTAATACTAATTAACCATTTCAAATTAAAATAGATTCACATGCCAGATTCTCCAGTACATCAAATTATCTTCAACATGTTAGCATCTTTAAAAGAAAACAAAGCTGGGAGTGGTGGCACATTCTTGTAATCCCAATACTTGGGAGGCTGAGATGGGAGGATCACAGGTTTGAGATAGCCTCAGAAGTAGTGAGACTCTCATCAACTTTGCGAGACCCTGTTTCAAAATTAAAAAAAAATAAAATAGGGCTGGGGGTGAATGCCCCTGGGTTCAATTCCCAGTACCACACATACGAAAAAAGAAGACATATAGAGGTAATGAATGAAATGACAAATAGTAATCCTAAATTTAATACAAAATATATTATATTATGTATGATTTTTATTTAATTATTTTTCTGCTTTTATATTTACCAAGACTTAACTAAACAGTCAAAGTTTTGACCTCATAATTTCAGCTTGTGGTCAAGAAAGACAAGACCAAGATATAGGAGTTGTCTTTTGTGATATTGAGTCTCTTTCTCATCTCTTCTAAGAAGATTATCCTTACCATTTGATTGGATATCATACTGTTTCAATATTTTTTCTGGCTGGTTCTTATCAACCAACATCATTCTATCATAATTTTATATAAAACTATAGAACATACGATGCACCAATAAAAATAAATATATACTTACCATACAACCTAGAAATCAAACTCCTAAGCATTTACATAAGAGAAATAAAAACTTATGATCACATAAAAAGAGTTATAGCATAGCATCTAATAGTTACACTATGCCAGATAAACTGCCTGAACAAAAGGTAACTATTTTCATCATACCTTGAAAATTTCTATCATGTTCATGTTTCATATCAAAAGTATATAATTGTATATTAGCAAATCTTAGCCAAATAGGATACCGAAACTTAGTATTTTAAGTTAAACTGAGCACATTTTTAAGGTGAAAAAAGTGATTAAGTGGGAAAAAAGGGCCTTAAACCAATGGGTGTTTGGGGGTATTTCACTTATGAATTCAAACACTATTCATAATAGTCAAAATGTGGTAACAAACTAAATGTCCATTAACAGATGAATGGATGAAGGAAATGTGGTATACCTACCTAATGAAGTATTATTCAGCCTTTTAAAAAAGGAGGAAATTCTGCAGTATGTGACAATGTAGATGAACTCCGAGGACATTTTGTTAAGTGAAATAAACCAGGCACAGGACAAATATTACATGATTCCACTAAAATAGAGTATCTACAATAGGGAAATTAATAAAATCAGAGTGGAATGGTAGTTTCCAGGGAACTGGAGGGAAAGGGTGTGGGGAGTTCATCAACAGGCATGTTTCACTTAAGCAAGATGAATAAACCCTAGAGATCTGCTGTACAAAATTGTACCTATAGTCAGCAATACTGTATTGTACAAAATTTAAGAGGATAAATCTCACATTAAGAGCTTTTACCACAATAAATTTTTTAAAAATTTAAAACATCTGTTTTTTAAGTATATTCCAGGTGTAATCTATTATACAATAAACTATGAGTTGGTGGCCAATTTCAATGTATAGAAACATGCATTCAAATCAAACTTCATTTATAGCTCCTTTTAAACTGCCTTAATTTATTGTATGAATTGCATTTTAACTAAACCCAGATCTAGAGAGTAGAACATGAGGACAGAAAAGTAGCTGAATTAACTTTAAAGCACTCTTCATATTATCCTTTAAAATCTTTACCTTCACAAAAAGTCTTTAACATGTGACATTATTTAAAGGAAATTTTCAAGTGCATGCATTTGCAAAGCAGGCTGAAGAAACTATAAGCAATGAAGTAGCCAAAGGAAGAATGTCAGAATGAGCCTGAGGTTTTGATGTGAAGGCCTTGCTTCCTAATTGTTATTATGCTTACAAGGACACTCTGTAAAAAGAAAAATGAATGCCTTGTTCAACACCTGCTGTAAAAAGATGCTGGGACCCTGTGGCTTGCTTAAATCATTTTTTTTCCTGAAACAAATTGCTGAACAAGCCCTAGGCCATTTAATTTCAAAATACCAGTAATTAAAATGAGTAACATCGTCAGAATTTGGCAGGGCCACAGCTTTCTTTTCCCTGTTCATTTTCACATAAATTTCAGTGAAGGTCAGATTTGTTGAAGGGAGGAGAGGGGGCGAAACCTGCCGGCCGTGTGCTCATGGGAGGTTAAAATATGACTTGTTCACAGTGTCCCTCATAGTTCAGGACTTAATGGTCCTTGACGGGGATAACCTAGAAGTTAATTTTACTCTGTGTCCCAAAAGCAGTCATTGTCAATGTAATCTTTCTTGTAGGCTGAAGGATATCGTCAACAAATGATCTGACTTTCAATAGCAATTGACCAGCAATGTCTCCGACCCAAAGAGCCATGGATGTGGTTCCTTATTGATCTTGCTCCTACTCATGGTGCTTAAAAATAGGACAGTGATTTTTTCTGTTACATTTTCTACAGTCCTTTTTTTTTTTTTTTTTTTACATATTTCTCCCTAAGAATTAGTTCTCAGTAGTTCTCACATTGTTTTTTTCTTTACTTAAGGACACAGTATATCCAACTCATGCAATTTAAATGCTTCAAAATACAGAATGCACCTCTATCAAGGAAAAACAAGCTTTTAAAAGATATAGCCAACTCTTAAGTGGGAAAAATGAGGTGAAATAGTGCAAAGAATATGCACTTTGTTCTCAGTCTTTGTTTCTCATTGTGTGTGTGTGTGTGTGTGTGTGTGTGTGTGTGTGTGTGTGTGTGTGTTATCCGGGATTGATCCTAAGGGCATTTTACCTCTGAGCTATATCAGACCTTTTTATTTTTTATTTTGAAGCAGAGTCTTCCCAAGTTGGTCTTGAACCTGCCATCCTCACGCCTCAGCCTCCCAGAAACTGGGATTCTAGGAGTGTTTCTCATCTTAACTCTACAATTTCCTGGATGGGCAAACTAATTTGAGTCCTTTCACTTCTCTCAGACTCGCTTTCCTAATCTGTGGGAAAAAAATGATTAAAATTTGCTTCTGTGAAAATTCAATGAAATGAAGCATTCAAGGCAGATTAACTTTCTAGGGAATAACCTGATTCTAATTTCTACAAAGAACTCATCATAGAAAACAATTATTATTTTGCCCCTTTCCAATCTACTTCCCCTCCCTTAAAAGAGTAATTAAGTCGGATCTCCTTGGGGTTCAGTTTCACCTTACCCAAATGAAAACAACACGTATTGGTCTTCAAAATGTTAGCACCTTGGGCTGTTCTCCACAGTGGCTCAAATGCAGATTGTGGCTGTAGGAATCTATGGAGGCTAGACAGTAAATGCCAAGGACGTGAACATCAGCAAGGACCTTGAATAACAGAGTATTCTGGAGGGAACACTGAGTGTCCCTATGATTGAGAGCATCTCAGAATGTAATCTGTAGAAATGGAGGACAAAGAATCAGTCCAAACAAAAACTTTTCAAAGGTAGGAGTAAGCCAGGCATGGTGGCGCATGCGTGTAATTCCAGTACTTGGGAGGCTGAGACAGGAGGATTGCAGGTTCGCGGCCAACCTCAGTTACTTAATGAGGCCCTCTGCAACTTAGTGAGACCCTGTTTCAAAATAAAGAATAAAAAAATAGAGCCAGGGGTGTAGCTCAGAAATAGAGTGTCCCTGGGTTCAATCCCCAGTACCCCCAAACAAACAAACAAACAAACAAAAAAGAAAACAACAACAGAAAGAAATAAAGGCAGGAGTAAGAACACATGGAGATCACATACTGGTATTTTGATGCAACATATAGTACAACCAAATGCACTATTACAAATAAATGAACAGTCAGACTAAGAGCTTCATGGCTCTCTCTAATTGAGCCACATTATATCAAAAATTAAGAAGAAATAAAAAAGATATAATGATTAAACCAAGAACTTTGTGTTCTTTTGAAAAGGCTATGACTCATGGACTATGAGTCTGAGTGGGCAGTTTCTTTTTTTATGGTTTCTGATCACAGATCTTGTAACATGGCCTTAGTGATTGTTCTAGTTATATTATTTCCAATCAAATCCAGAGAAAATAAAAAGATTATAAACAGAGCACAATAGGCCTGGGAAAGAATCAGGTAAATAGCAAGGCCACTGTAAATGTTTCATCTTTCCAGGACTCACCAGTCTGGAAACATGCTTGCCTTGACAATAACAGCAGATTTTCTAGCCCTGACCCACTTTTGCAGGACATTTGGGAAACCCCAAGAGAATGTCTGATGTACCTGAGAGCAAGTTCACTCCCAAGTTAGTACAAGGCTCTCCCAGGAACACTGTATTCTGATAGGAGATCATTTCTATCTAGTAAGGTAAGTTCTGAAGCTGGGCTACTGACGCTCTCAGTGTTTGTGTCTCCATATGAGGATATAGATGGCCAACAATTTTTTCTCAGTCTTTTGAGATCCTAAGCAGAGGATCTCAGCTAAAAGGTCCCAATTCCTGACCCACAGAAGCTATGATATAATAAGTTTGCTAAATCTGTGGTACTGTGTTAAGCAGCAATATACAGCTAATACATATAACTCCCGCAAAAACTGAATACCATAGTCAGACACATTAAGAAAGTGGAAAGACAGCTGGGCGTGGTGGCACACGCTTGTAATCCCAGTACTTGGAAGGCCGAGACAGGAGGATCCGGGTTCACGGCCAGCCTCAGCTACTTATTGAGGCCCCCAAAACTTAGTGAGACCATGTTTCAAAATAAAGAATAAAAAATAGGGCTGGGGGTGTAGCTCGGAGGTAGAATGTCCCTGGGTTCAATCCCCAGTACCACAAAAAAAAAAAAAAAAAGAAAGACCTAAGTAGACATTTCTCCAATGAAGATATATGTGACCAATAAGCACATAGCACACAAAAAGATATAAAACATTAACCATCAGGAAGATAAAAATAAAAGCCACAATGATAATAAATGAGACAATAACGAATCGGGCACGGTGTTGCACACCTGTAATCCTAACACTTGGGAGGCGGCTGAAACAGTAGGATCACAGGTTCGAGGATAGCCTCAGCAACATAGCGAGACTCTCAGCAACCTAGCAAGACCTTGTTTCAAAATAAAAAATAAAAAGGGCTGGGGGTGTAGCTTGGAGTTAGAATGCCCCTGGGTTCAATCCCCAGCACAACCAAATAAAGGGACAATAATGTGTTTGTCAGGATGTGTTGAAATCTGAACCTTCATACTTTGTTGTGGGAATATTAAATGGTGCATACACTTTAGCAAATAATACTACTCCTAGGTATTTACCTTAGAAGACTTAACACATTAAAATAAGTCTATAGAAAACTTGCACAGGAATGTTAATAGCAGTATTATAACAACAAAGAACAGAAACAACCCAAATGACCATCACCTGAGGAACAAATGGTGGTATATCAATATAATGAAATAATTTTCAGCAATAAAAAATAATGAAGTATTGATACATGCTAAACATATTGTGTGATTTTTTTTCTAGTACTGGGAATCAAACCCAGGTCTTTGCACATGCTGATCAAGCATCCTACTACTGAACTATACCCCTAACCCCTTTGTGTGATTCTATTTCTGTAAAAAGTTCAGAATACTCAAATCTATGAATAAAGACAGAAAGTAGCCGGGCGTGGTGGTGCACGCTTGTAATCCCGGCATTCGGGAGGCTGAGACCAGAGGATCCGGGTTCGCGGCCAGCCTCAGCTACCTAGTGAGGCACTTCGCAACTTAATGAGACCCGGTTTCAAAATAAAGAATAAAAAATAGGGCTAGGGGTGTAGCTCGAGGTAGAATGCCCCTGAGTTCAATCCCCAATACCGAAAAAAAAAGACAGAAAGTAGATTAGAGTTTGCCTAGAGCAGAGGCTGGGAATGAAAGGTGTTAATACTATAGTGATTCTTTTTGGGGAACAGGAATATTTTAAAATTAGGTTGTAATGATAGATGCACAATTCTGTAAATGTTCAGAAAACAAAAACTCACACTGAATTGTACATTTAAAATGTACTGTGTGCATGTACACCTTTATCATCCTGAATTTAATCAAGATGTATGATTACAATGCACCAATAAAAAATAAAATGAATGAATTTTATGGTATGTAAATTTTATTTCACTTAAGCTGTTTAACAAAACCAAAGAGAGAAAAAAAAAAAGCTTAGTTTTGCTTGGGTCATGCTGAGACAAGTGTTCTATGATAATCAGACCAAAAAGATAACAAATAATAATAAAAAGTTCAATCTGCTTATTGGCATAACTTAGTGGCCAGATCTGATACATTTCACTTTGATGTTGGTGAGGAAGGACAGTGGAAGAAGGAGAATTATCTAGTCAAGTAGTGAATATTTCTTCCTCTTGCTCCCTCCCCAAGTAGCTTGGTGACATTTCTGACCCTTCATATTGCCTGGGAAAAGGAGGGACTGAACTAGAGAACTCCCAGTCCCTAATAATTCAAAACCTCCCATGTAGACTAGTGATTTGTGTAGTGATAATCACTAAAATAACTTTCAAAGTATCCAATGATACCAAGATATCACTGAAAAGTGCTCTTATCTTGACTGCTTTAAACCCAAGGATTTATCTTTCAAAACTAAAACCCCAAATGACTTCAAGGATCTCATGTCACCTATTCTGTTATTTATTCCCCATTTTAATGCTGACTTAAAGTCAGCAATTTGTACAAACTTCATAATAACAAATGGCTACCATTATGTCTAAAACACAATTATTAGTTCTGGGTTTCCTGATATTAATTTTGCTTTTATTTTTTTAACCACATTATTTTCAAAACCTTTTTAACTATTCTAA
The DNA here is from genome assembly GCA_004027655.1 of Graphiurus murinus. NCBI lineage: Eukaryota > Metazoa > Chordata > Mammalia > Rodentia > Gliridae > Graphiurus > Graphiurus murinus. Next base: position 15,213 of record PVLC010031665.1, read on the forward strand.
AAGCTTGGATATGAAGAAAAGAAAGAAAACAAACTGGTTTAATGTGATGACAAAAATGATTGCAGTTCCACTTAGAACATCTAAATGGCTTTCTACTTTCCTTGGTCACTAAATACTCGCAAGGCTTTATTCTATTAGTTACTAAGGTAACCCAAAGCTGGCAGCATGTTGACATACCTTCCAAGGCCAAAAGGTTTTGCAGTATTTCATCGATAATGTCACATTAACCTCAAACCTGTCCTTTTCACAAAAGAACAATAATTGTTTGAATTTGTTTTTATTTTATTCGTTTTTAGAAGGGGGACTTTTGACTGTACTTTCTTTCAATTCAGTGACTATATATTCTGCTTTTAAGATAACATAGTAGTATAAGCCAGACATCTCTACTAATAACTGCACCAAATCATTCATTTGGTCCTTGTGCAATTTATTCATAGCCTGGGTCAGAATCCATGTAGTTATAGAAATCGTCCTTAAAAGAGAGGACATCCTTTTATCTATCCTTATAGAACCATAAAGATACCTAGTGAAAACCAAAGCAAACAAGATATACTGAGGATAAATCAAACACAGGGGTAAGGGTTCATTTAGTATTTTCCAAGAAAGTAACTTCTAAAAATTACTTAATGATAAATTTAGATAAATGTCAATTTAAAGAAGCATGGTAAACATTGACCAAATCAAATATTATGACAGAACATTATTTATCTGTTTAATGATTATATATTTATGGGGAAATTGAGATAATTCATATATAATATACCTGATCCAAGAAAATACCTGAATATAAAACCATGGCAGTTCTCAATTATTTACAAAATGGAGCACTGACATTTGTGGGTGGTGAATTCTTATTTCTATTAAAGTTCTTCAAGCCCTTATATATTTAGCAGCACTTATGAGTTCTTAAATCTATCTGTTTACTTTCAATTTAGTGCATCTTCAGGCATTTTAAAATTTAACTCCAGCCAGGCATGGTGGCGCACCCTTGTAATCCCAGTACTTCGGAGGCTAAGACAGAAGGATTGCAGCCAGCCTCAGCTACCTAGTGAGGCCCTCCACAACTTAGTGAGACCCTGTTTCAAAATACAGAATAAAAAATAGGGCTGGTGGTGCAGCTCGGAGGTAGAATGCTCCCAGGTTCAATCTCTAGTACCACAAAAAAAGAAAAAAAAATTAACACTTCTCATTAATAGCCAATTATATCAATGTCATATTGAATTGACCAAAGGTGTAAATAAAATTGCATAGAATAAAATATTTTCTTTGAAGTGATACCACTTTATTCAATTTAACAAATATTGACTACATCTCTTATAGTAAAGATGCAAAACTAAGTACTGCAATTCATTAAGTGGTTTCTTTTATTTACTTGTATAACTTCCCATTCAAAGTTTCTGTTATTAAAGATAATTTTTATTACTTCCCTGTGGCAATCTAACCTTTGTCTGGAGAGTGGGGAAATTATCCAACATGTGCATATTTTGTACTCGATTATTATGTTCTAGTTATGTTATGTTCTAGTTAATTTGAAAGTGTTGGGAAGCAAATGACATATTTTGCTTACTGTAGAAAACCTTATCAACAATTCAAAATTATTAAATACACCATTTTTTCATTGATGATTATAAAGAGTACCAATTTGCATGATATTTTACAAAAACTAATGAATATTATGAGATTAGAAACTGGGGGGGTTACTTTAGGACATAATACTTCTTGAGAAATGTTTGTGTATTTAAACTCATTGTGAATAAGTTATAGTTTGAAAACAGAAGAAAAACTTTGAGATAAAGAATTGGTTGCATCTTGCAGTCACCTATTTAGACTTGTCTAGCTAAAAAATAAATTCCTTGGTCTTTCTCCTTGTTATAATTGTTTTCTCTGCTTCTTTATGGTTTTTTTTTTCTATATTGATGAAATTGTGAAATGACACTCTCAAGTGACAAGGAGCTTTATTTATCAACTAACCCTTCAGTTAAATAATAATTGTATATACTTTGGGGGTACAAAAACGGGGTACAATGTGATTCTTTGATGTATGAAAGATTCAATCAAGCTAATTAGCATATACATCACCTCACCAATGTATCTTTTTGTGGTGAGGACATAAAAATGTATTCTTTTTAAAGAATACTTTATTGATGCATTGTAATCTCACCATCAGTGGATAGTTCAGAATGGTAGGGACATACCTGCATATACTACTTGGTAAGTTTCTCCCACCCCCTGGCTCCCTCCCCACCCCCTCACTTTCCCATTCTGTTAGCAATTTTGAAATATCAATACATTATTATTAACTGGTCAATAATATGGAGGTTCCTCACAAACTAAAAATAGAACTACATTTGATCTAGGAACCACATTCCTGGGTATCTCTAAAGAAATGAAGTCGGGAGGAGGACTTCCGGGAAGATGGTGACGGAGTGAGACACAGCTCAAGAGGCGCTGTGAGCTCGATTCAAATCAGTCGTGGAACCAGCTTTTTGAAAGAAGAAAAAAGCAACAAAAGGGTGAAAAACACTGCGAAAACTGGAATACAGCTGAGCAGAACCCGGAAGGCCGACCAAGGAGAGCAAAGAAGCCCGTCTCCGCGGCCCTGGCGCCACACGGCCAAGCGGAAGCCGCCATTGAGCCGGCCCCCAGCATGGAGTCTACTAAGAAAGAAATATACAACAACCCTCTGCACCCCACCGGCCAGAGCTGGAGTGAGCGACTCCTGAACTCCTCATCCTAGCCAGGCGGCTTTTCGAGGCACCTTCGACAGAGACCAGAACGCGTGGTCACGACCAGCTTAAGCCCACGCAGGACCATCCCAGCTCACCTCTCCCCACAGAGCCGGAGCAGAGATAACTGCACTCCAGAGCTTGAATCAAAACTGCCGCAGGAACAGCTTCTCGATGGAAGGAAGGAGAAGCAAATCAGCTTAAAAGTGAGTAAAGAAACAGGCAGCTGGCCAGAATCTAAGGAGCAGACCAGGGAGAACGGGGGCGGGGGGGAGGGAGCCGGCGCGTGCGCAGCAGTAGCAGCCGCCATCTTGTCGGCCGCCCACAGCAGCAGACATCTGCCCAAAACATCTGCAGAGGCCAAACCAGGTCTGTTCTTACAAACTTGCAGGGATTTTTATTTTGCTTCTTGCTGACGTTTCTTGTTTTCTGGGTTTTTTTGCTTTGTTTTGTTCCGTTTTTACTCTGTTTTCACTTTGCATTGCTTCAATTTATGTATGTTTGTGCGGAGGATTGGTTGCCTTTTAGCTTTTGCTAGATCCTAGAAGTCAACACCTGAAACCCACCAAAGACACCAATAGAGCAGGCAGAAGAAATACCAGAGTAATTGCAACTCAGTACAAGATACCATTCACAGAGAGAAAATAAAAATAAGAAACCTACAAATTCAGGGAAAGCGTGCAAGAGCAGCAAAGTTATAAATTT